>SEYY01001946.1:62500-72298 GCA_009176605.1 Armadillidium nasatum | reverse complement strand
TTAGCTTTAGCAGAAGGCAAACCGACAGTTGTGACATCAGAAGATACTAGAGTGAAGGAGGTAGAAGTAAAGTTAGAGGTGACATTTTTTCAAAATTTTAGAAAGGGAATGAAGAAGTAGAACCAGAACGCTTATAAGTTTCTCTAAGGAGAAAAGAGTTTTTAGTATTACGGAAAATAAATTTTGCATATTTCTGATTGAAATATAAGTCGCAAGAGTTTCTGAAATATGAGGACGACTTCAGTTCCAGAAGCAGGTGTTTCGGCTGCGAATATTTTTAAAAATTTAATAATTATAATGCAATTATTGATAGTTCAAGTAAAAAATAAGTGCATTAACAAAATTTAGAAAGAAAATATGAGTATTTAATGATGATTTCTAATATTTTTCCGATTGAATGAGACAGCTTTGCCATTTGTTCGCATTTTGAGCTGTTTTTACACTCAAATCATTATTAAATCTTAGTATAATTAATATAAACAATTAAATCTAGATTAAGAAAATGAATTTGGTGAAAAAAAATCATGTTATGAAAAAATAGTGCCCATATTTGAAAAATAACTCTGAAAGAACCTTGTAGCCGTCACGACCAAATACGCCCTTTTGAGAGTTGTTATTTGACCATCGATGTGTTTCTCAGGAGACTCTGTTCCATGTTATGATATAGAGGATAGCTTTCACATACCCTACACCAGGAATATGCAAGGCCTGCGGATGGAGGAACAGATGAAGAATCAAAAACGGAAGATGTAGACTCTGAGGATGTAAGAGCGGATGTGGCAGGAGCAGATGCTGCAGACGAAGTGGAAGTAGGTACAAAAGATGTTTCAAACGTTAAATAGAGACCATGTCCAACCTGCCATTCAGAAGCTGTAATTTAAAGCACTCGTTGAAGCGTTTAAGAACTAAGAAGGAGCCTCCATATGGTGTCTCTAAAGCTGGCCTGATGCTTCCGCCTTTCAATCCATCTCAGGGCACTTCTTATATACCAGAAGTCATGAAAACATGTTTTCAAGGCATCTAGCATTTAAGAAGTGTCCTGAGATGGATTCAATGGCGGAAGCAAGCGGAACCCAAGTTCCGTGAGAGATATAAAATTTCTCTTGGAGATGTCGAAGTCCTGCTTGTACTGAGGGGCGGAACTAAAGAGGTCAGCAGGACGCGAAATTTTGTCAGTAACAGGCCTGAAACGGAGAATTCCCAGAACCATTGGTTATACAACTTAGGAGATTAGCACACTTTCGTTTTGTGAAAGTCACCTTTTCTAGTCGAAACATATACTTGCATCGATCCTGAGCTGAAGGAAGATGAATAGGAGTGATAGGAAGGCAAGAATTTTTCCAATACCGAAACGTGTAGTCTCGAGGCAATGGTACGAGAACAAACACGATCGAACGATGGATTTTATGGAGAGAAAGATTTAATACTATAAGAGAAGAAATAAACCTGTACATCCCATGAAAGATTATAGCCTATACCATACGGCAGAAACCGAAGCATTTTCAGAGTCAGAGCAGTCACTACAGGAATGCTAGCGCAAAAGCAGCGCAAAGCCCATATCAAAAATTATGGAATAAATTATTGTTGTATATATCAGAAATTATGGAATATTATTATTATATATATTAAAAGAGTTAGAGAATGATTCCTTAGACACATGTTGGTATCTCAGACAAGGGCAAAAGATTAAAGTGAAAGTTGGAAAGGTGGTGTCAAACATTCAAAGCAATGATCAAAGTTAGTTCGTAAGGTACGAACATTAGACGAAGTATATATAATAATATATATATATATATATATATATATATATATATATATATATATATATATATATATATATATATATATATATATATATATATATATATATATATATATATATATATATATATATATATATATATATATATATATATATATATATATATATATATATATATATATATATATATATATATATATATATATATATATATATATATATATATATATATATATATATATATATATATATATATATATATATATATATATATATATATATATATATATATATATATATATATATATATATATATATATATATATATATAAATTATATATATATATAGTTTACAGATATATATATATATATATATATATATATATATATATATATATATATATATATATATATATATATATATATATATATATATATATATATATAATATATATATATATATATATATATATATATATATATATATAATATATATATATATATAGTATATATATATAGTAGAAAATTTTGACTGAAAAATCTGGGGGGGGCATGCTCCCTCCCCTCCCACCTAGTTACATCTATGGGTTTATAAGTAATTAAAATAAAAGGTTAAGTTATTAAATACTCATCTAACGAAGACACTTCCTGACGACGATGAAGTTTTTGTTAAACGTTGTCGACGGTAAAAAGCAAGCAAGTAAATATCAGCTGATCTATTTAAATAAATATAAATATATATTAATTAAAATGAAATTTCATCAGTCATTTAATTAATTTAAGCAGTCACTTAAATTATGTAATATCATAAAGGTCATATGTAGGAATATAAGGTAACGGTCGAGTCAAACGAAGATTTTAAAAAGACTCGGAGCAGCCATAATTAAAAACATTGGAAACAATGAAATTCTAAATAATTAATGCAATTAATTTTCTTCATTTAAAACAAATTAATGATCCAAAAATGCTAAAATAATTATTCTTAGTAATTTGCATACAAACCTATCTGAGTAAAAATGTTTACAAAAAATAATTATTCTAAAGCCTTTGCCTAACTCCTCCATGCTTGCTTACATCATGTGACAATTCAAGATCTCGGCAGCGAAAATTAAGGATAGAAATTTCTATTTTCAATATTGCTGTAACGAGCAGAAGTCTACTGCAGAAAAACTCGTGGGACACGATTCATGGAATACTTCTCTTTAGCAATCTTCAAGATCTTTAAAGTATTTTGATCGTGGAACACTCACTTTAAAGTTTAACTGTCGTTAAAGATTATAGTGTGTGTTCCATGGTCAAGATTCTTTAAGGGATTTGAAGGTTGCTAAAGCGAAGAATCCAATGATTCTTCGCCCATGAGTTTTGCTGCAGTAATTTTCTGCTCTGGGAGGCGAAAATTTAAGATTCGAATTTGTATCTTCAATTTTCGATGCCGCAATCTTGAATGGTCACGTGATGTAAGCAAATATGAAGGTGTTAGACCAAGGCGTTTTTTTTTTTTTTTTTTTTTTTTTTTTAATAAATATCTTTTGCAAATATTCTTATTCAGATAGATTTGATTGAAAATTATTACTGATAATATTTTATCATTTGTTAGGATTATCTGACTTAGAAACCCCTGAAAGAGGTAATAAAACAAACAGTTCTGTGACTGCACAACCAAAATAATTAAACCCAACTAGTTAAAATATTATAGCCTATAAAGTAAAACATAAAAATAAACAAGAGAATACTACAAAGTACTCACCATAAACAAATAAGTTTTATTAACTGTAAATTCGTTTTTACCGTTTCCAAAAAATTACAAATTTGGATAATTTCCCTTTAAAGTGAAAGGCAAACGTTTAATATTTTAGGGGTAATTCAGTAACAAATGACCTTTTAATAGGTCTTCCCATTCAAATTCCCAGGAATGAAACTCAAGTCCTACAACCTCAAACCAGAACAATATAGCAATGTGAAAGTAAAAGTAAATAGTTAAACAGAATAAAACCCAACAAGTTTACCCTATATCTAATATGCAAGTATTAAAATAAGAATATCCTAGGGCAGACTGTCTATAGTCAAGAACAACTAATCAATTCTAACTATAGGTTCAGAAACCAAAATTCCACTCTTAAACATTCAAATAAGAAAACCCAAAATTTATTAAAAATAATTGACCTTATTAAAATACTTTACATTACTAGAAGTTCTGGAAGCTTTGATTTCGCAATCATGGGGTAAAATAGCGAGTATTATACACTTTTACATCTTAACTTGGTGGTTAAGCCCGGAGAAAGCCAAATTCTCTTGTTAAAAAATGGTCAATTCTAAAATACGATGCTGCCATCTAAAATAGATATCCTAATTTAGGATGTATTGTTGGAAATTTCTATGGCACTGAAACCCCAGAAAGCGCTTAATGCAGATCAGTGACTTAAATTTCAGCCAAGAATAAACCTAATTCTAGTAAATTTAGTCTACAATTAATAAAAAGAAATTAATAAAGAACTCACCATTTAAAATGTTCTTCAAATAGTTAACATAAAAGGCGAATTTTAGGGGATTTACTTTGTTTCCAAAATATTAAACTTGGACATTCGGATTATTTGTGTAAGCTCATAAATAAATTTAAAAGTAGAAATTAGGTAAATTCTAGCCTAGTAGGAATATAACTTCAACCCAAACAAGCAAGAACTCTCAAGCTCTGATCAAAAAAACTAAGGCCCAGTTCAGCAGTAAAAGTCAAGTTAAATATAATTAAAGTTAAAGTAATACACTAACTCAACCCGAGCATAATGAAAAAAGTCAATTTTAATTCAAAATAGCAAAACAAAATATTGGGGTTGAGTCGGTCTGGTTGGGCACTAACTTCTCTTACAAAGCTCTATAAAGATTCCTACCAGTGGCGGCTCGTGTAAACTTGACAAGGAGGGGCTGCAACTATTATATATATATATATATATATATATATATATATATATATATATATATATATATATATATATATATATATATATATATATATATATATATATATATATATATATATATATATATATATATATATATATATATATATATATATATATATATATATATATATATATATATATATATATATATATATATATATATATATATATATATATATATATATATATATATATATATATATATATATATGTGTGTGTGTGTGTGTGTGTAAAATGTATATATATATATATAATATATATATATATAAATTATATATATATATATAAAATATAATATATATATATATATATATATATATATATATAAATATATAATTTCAAACGTACCTTATTTATTCTTGAAAACTTGTTTATATTCTTATTTAAAAATAAGATTAGTTCTTCGAATTTTAGATGTCGAAAAGTTTTCAATTATTTTTTCATTGAAATCTGGTATTTTACAGACCATTTCGCTCTCTGTTGAAAGCATTGTTAATACATTTAATCTCTCGTTGCACATGGTACTACATTTAAAAGTTTTTATTCTCTTCAAAGTCGAGAAATATCTCTCTGCTTCAGACGTCGTCATCGGAGTTGTAATTGCTTTCTTATAAATAATGTTTTAAAAGCATACTGTCATATTACACCAAATTATATAAATTTCACATTTTTTTACACTATTCTTACTCAATCGCTAAATTTATCTTCCTTCAAAATTGGAAAAATTTATCTCACAAAAACAGACACTGCCAGACGTACGTCTTTCAACATAAAAAACCAATTATTGCGTACGCATTAAAATTATTATAAGATTTTTTTCTATTCCCAATTATTCTTACTTAAAATTCTGCAAGGATTACAAAAATGTTATCCTTTTTAATGTACGTTTAGTAGTTTTTGTAATATTTAAGTATGTAGAAATGCAGTCTGGCATAATTTATATAATATATTATATATATATATATATATATATATATATATATATATATATATATATATATATATATATATATATATATATATATATATATATATATATATATATATATATATATATATCGAACAAGAAAAAAAAACATAAATCTTTTAATTTTTCTTCCACAATTAAAAAAACAACCTCCCTCGACATGAGACTTTAAACAACTGTCTTAGTCTGTTTATATTCATTTTGATCTGTACTTAAAAGGACAGAAAGACAAACTAGATACTTGATAAAAACTGGCTATTGCAATTTTGCATTGTTTTTTTCGTAAGTTGCCATATCTGTCTTATTATTTAAGAAGTGATAAGTTGTCCTAAATTAGGACTGAAATTTTACAGCTCATATTTTATATAATGGCAATGCTTGAAAAATAATATCGTACCCAAAAATTTGCAGTTGCAAAATGCATTTACTTCTTATTTTCTTTAATGATTTATACTTTTTATGTATTAAGTGTTTAAAAAAAATTAATTTAAATCACTTTTCTCTGACAAAAATTTCATATTTATATCAACATCCTACGCCTGGTATTTTTAATTTGGAGGGGCTGCAGCCCTGGAGCCCATAATGACGAGCCGCCACTGATTCCTACCCTAAGGATTAAAGAATATATAACTACCATATAGCTACAAGTAATTTAATATAGTTAAATGGGATAATACTCATCTCTCCGAAGACTCTTCAGTCGTGGATGAGAATTTTAAGTTTAAAAATGTTAAATCATAATTGTAAAAAGGCGATTTACAATATCAACGATAAAAGGCAAGTCCCTAGCCTCGATTTTTTTGTATATATAACAAGAGTCAACACACATGCTAAATGTTGCCGTTATAAAAAAGATTTTTAAAGTTTAGGGTGTATTTTGATATTTTGTGGAAACCATAGATAGTTTTATCCATTTGGTTTTATCTACTAATTAAATATAAAATATTTAATTAAATCTAAAATATAAGGATTTTCTAATAGTATCTTGAATGCACCATAGTTATCAAATAAAATTCTGAACACATTTTTGGAACATTAATATGTTTTAAATAAAGCAAATTAATTATTTTCAATTATTTGGAATTCAATTATTTCAATTATTCGGTTCCAATGTTCTTAATCAAGGCCTCCGTTAAAGTCTTTTTAAAATCCTCGTTTGACTCATAATACGGTATTCTGTATTCTTATATATGACATGATATTAATTAAATTAAGTGATTGCTTAAATTAATTAAATGAGTGATCAAATTATATTTCATAAAATTTATCTAAGTTTGTTTATATAGATCAGCTGTTAATCGCTACAGCGTAGTGTCCCACGTAAATCAAAGAATTTGCTAAATATTTTAGCTGCAGCTGGATTAAGCGTGACGTCGCGCTTAATTTCGTGGAACATACCATAGTATAATATACTTAGTCTATGATAATATTTATACAATAAGCATACCCATATGATGTAAACACAGGTTCATGGTACACAAACTACACAAAATGTATTCAAAAAAAACTTTTTTTAAGTTATAATAGTCAATAGCGAATCTTTAAGTTAAGAAGTGTCTAAGGGTAGCAGTTTACCTTAGGCTAGGCTTTACAGCTTATTGTCGTTACTTTTAAATGATATAGTGGAATAGGTATTCCTTCCAACTTTCTGGTGAGGAGCTAATTAATTAAGGAAATATTATTTCAGGGTGAGCACAAACTAGGTAAAAAAGTAGTACGTCCTTCACTCCATCCTTTGGCAGAGCTGCAGGTGTAAAGGATACTAAAACCAGAGCCATGATTTTTTTTAGAAGAAGACTGTATGACAATCCACCACCTTTAAAATTCTGTAACTTTGAGTTAATGTATACACATAGTCATAAGTTTTTGGGACTGTCAGTTGACAGTAGATTGACTTGGAGGAGCCATATTGAAAATCTTAAACAAAAGTGTGAAAGCTTTTACACTTTATATCGTTGTAGCAATATTTGGTATATAGATAGAGATACATTGTCGAGAGGGTGTGCAGCTTCTAAGTCACAGGTTGGAGAGATGTCCCAGGAAACTAGGTAAGGATAGGGGTGAATGGAAGGTACATAATATTGGCACTGCTAGTTGTGGAGATTGTGATTTTAATGCTGATGGTGGGATTGATGGTGGTATGAATAAAAATAGAGGTGCTTTATAATATGGGCCTATTAATAAAAATGGAGACATTACTAGAAATCAAGATGGAAAGGATACATATAAAGACATGTTTAGTATGAAATGTTTTTACACAAATGCTCAGAACATTAGAAACAAAAAACTGGTTATATTATAGAGGAGAATCTCGACATTATTTGCATTACTGAAGCATGTGTTAATCTGGCATTTTACGGAGACTCACTACAGGAATATGAAATAGATGAGTACTCATTTTACCTACACCAACGTAGAGGAAGGAGTGGTGGAGGTGTAGCACTCTATGTTAAAAGCAGTATTGAATCAGTGTTAATAACTGACATTAAAACAAATCAGGATGTGGAATCTCTGTGGGTAGAAATTCTTATGTATAATAAATCATACAGGATAGGAGCATTTTATAGAGCTCCTGATCAGAATAAAGTATTAGATGAAGAAATGGTGAAGGAAATCAAGGTAGCATGTCACAATAATGTAAAAGGGACAGTCATAATGGGAGATTTTAATTTTCCAGACATTGAGTGGAATACTTTGAGTAGTATAGTTAATAGAAGTTCAGTATTTGTAAATTGTATTCTATACAACTTTTTGAGTCAGATGGTCCAAGAACCGACAAGGCATGCAGCATTGTTAGTTTTAATATTAGCAAATGATGAAAATATGGTAAATTATATCAAAGTCAGGGAGACTTTAGGAGCTAGTGATCATTATATTATTAGATTTAACTGGAATGTGAGGTCTTGCCCCAAATTGCAAGTCAATAAGGAAAAGATATTAGATTTCAGAAACAGAGATTTTAGCAAATTTTGAGCAATGCTCAATGAAATTGACTGGGAAAAAGAGTTTAACGATCAAAATTGTTTCATCATGTGGGAATACTTCAAGTAAATATTGGCTACCATTCAGTCTGTGTGTTTTAAAGATAAACCTATTAGGGTGGCGAATAGAAAACCTAATTGGTGGAGTAGAGAGATAAAAGAGAAAATCAGTGAAAAGTGTAGATATTTTAAAATATTCAAATTTAGGAGCGAGGAGGAGGATTTGGAAAATAAGAGAATTAGGAATGAACTTAACCAATCAATAAAAGCAAAGAGAATGGCAGAAATTAATTTGGCAAGGAACAGTAATAAAGACCTGAAAAAGTTTTTTTTAGCTTCTATAAACTTAAAAGTAGGGATAAGAAAATTGGCCCCAATTAAAATTGATGGGAATTTAGTAAGTTCGGATAAGGAATTGGTTAATATTTTCAATGCTCATTTTGCGTCAGTGTTTACTGAGGAAAGGTTGGATAGCAGTTAAGAGACTAATAGTTCTAGTATACATGTAATAAATAGGTGTACAGCATTTCAAATTGAGTTTAAAGAAATTACATCTTTACTAGAACATATTGACCCAAATAAGGCAGCAGGTCCTGATGGTGTATATGGTAGAATTTTAAAAGAAGGGAGTAGCAGTATTGCAAAGGTACTGTATTTAATTTTTAAACATCTACTGCTTTTGGAAAAACAGCATATGTGGTGCTCATTTTTAAAAAAGGTAGTAAGAAAGATCTAGGTAACTATAGGCCAGTTAGTTTAACATCTCTGGTTGTAAAAAGTTTGGAAAAGTTACTGAAATGTCACATAGAGAAGCATTTAGATGATAATAAGATACTATATAACTCCCAACATGGCTTTAGAAAGGGTAAATCATGTCAGACAAATCTACTAGAATTTCTGGAATATATTATTGAATGTATAGACTAGGGTGATCCAGTTGATGTCATATATTTAGACTTTAGCAAAGCCTTTGATAAAGTACCCCATGTAAGGCTGATGCAAAAGTTGTCACAGTGTGGTATAGACGGAATGATGCACAATTGGATTAAAGAGTGGTTAAAGAACAGAAGGCAGTGTGTATTTCTTAATGGTAATAAGTCATTATAGGAAACAGTGAAGAGTGGGGTCCCA
>SEYY01001946.1:0-60000 GCA_009176605.1 Armadillidium nasatum | reverse complement strand
CTTTCAGGTATATATATATATATATATATATATATATATATATATATATATATATATATATATATATATATATATATATATATATATATATTATATATATATATATTATATAATATAAAGTAGCTCTATTTATATAAGTACATTTCTGCATTGATCAGTGGTAGTAATGCCACTACCAGCATGTACCTGCTGGCATCCTCATTGGCATAGGGTCACGCCTGATAGCTCAGCAGTTAAAGCCACAGGTCTAGCACCCATCCTGATGCTGCATATACATATGTGCTTTTTGGTGCTTCAGTTTTTTCATTTTTATATATGTTGTCAGTTTATGGTTCAATATTTTTGATGAATGTTTCATCACTTTATCTTCAAGTGTGTATATTCTTCCAGTGGAAGTCAATGGATCAGCAATGCTAAGGATATGTGAGAAAGGTACTATTAAAATGTCTGGTAATGTAAGATATCTAAAAGAAGATGAGGGTCCTTTTCTTTCTAAGAAACTCACCTTGATTTCTTATTTATCTTTGAAACTATTTAGGACACATGCTAACTACTAATCTTTATCATACATAAACTGTTACAAATCCTATAATGTCTTTAGGTTCAATTACTTTCTTTTGTTTACTTATTAATACTAATCTTTTTCCATAACTGAAATTGGAAACTGGTTTCACTTTAATTTGCATCATTGGTATTGGAATAAAGCAGTGTAGTTTGTGTGTCCGTTTAATTGTACTTGCATTTATAAAACTTTCCTCTAGGTTACACATATCTTTTTTTCTACTCTTCAGTTGTCTGTTGCAAATTTGAAAAGTTAACCTGATGTCATTATTCTTGCTGCCATCCTTTTTATAGTACCACCTAGACCATTCCACGCTCCTTTTCCATGTGAGGTCGCAAAGAAATGCCATTCTGCAGCTATTCCATAATCATTTTGATGGAAGCACAAATTTATAAAATTTTTGTAGTTTTTGTGTATTGGCCAACAGCTTCATTTGTTAAGTAGATTATCTTTGCAATGTTATGTTTGAGAAACCTCTTCAAAAATTTAATAACCTGTCTCTGAAATTAATGTACGGCCCCACTCTAATGTTTTAGACATTCTGAGATTACTACAACATTAACATATTCCGGCTTCTCCCCATTCACAGGATTTATAGTTGCCTGAGCATTGTTCCAATGAAATTCCTGTGCTGCATCCTGAAGAATAAAAGAGTAATTTTCAGAAAAATCACAGAGGACCTAAATTTCTCATTCCTATATTAAAATTCTTTTTATTTTAAACAATATGTTGATTGTTCTTGTGTTATGAAATTGAAATGACCAGTATTCGATGCAGCCGTGTCACTACAAAGAATTTGAACCTTGTCTTCTATTTTTCAGTGTTTTGTTGCATTCATTACGTCTTTGTCTGTTCCCTACCTAATGAGTTTAATAATTTTGGAACTCCAAATAGTTGCTCATTTTCAGCGTATGTAATAACAGCTGGAAGGAAATATTTTTTTTAAATTAACAAGTTGCTATATATATATATATATATATATATATATATATATATATATATATATATATATATATATATATATATATATATATATATATATATATATATATATATATATATATATATATATATATATATATATATATATATATATATATATATATATATATATATATATATATATATATATATCAGTGGGTTAAGTCAGTTTTCTTTGGCTTAAGGATCAAGGTTCACCCTTCGCTTTTATGTGTGCATTTCAAAGTGTACAGATCGTAGTTGGGGGACCTCAGAACCGGTTACCTGAATGAACACAAAAGTTATAAAATTTTTAAATTTTAAATTAATAATTTAATTATTAAATTAATATATAAATATTTTCCTAACGAGATTTTATGTAGTTAATTGATTAATTATAGTTTATGGAATGTGTATTATTACGCTAAATGTCAATACTCACACATTGCTTAAAAACATAGCCAACATTTAGTTCATGCTATTCCAACATGCAAATATCGCATTCTCTCTAAATAACTCTGAACGCAGAGAAGGTCATTTCATTCAGGATTCGAAACCACCCTCACCTATGGTCAAAAATACCCTTGATTTGGTTGAGCTGGAGCAGGGTTTTCCTGTACAAACCCAAATAATCTGTTTAACTTATCCACATGGTTAGGAATAACATATAACAATTTCTCCTGGCTAAGAACCACACTATTTGAAAAGGGCTCAGCCCGTGTGTAAGATAACTTATATATATATATATATATATATATATATAATATATAATATATATATATATATATATATATATATATATATATATATATATATATATATATATATATATATATATATATATATATATATATATATATATATATATATATATATATATATATGGGATGTTCTTTGAGGGTTGTTGAACATTGATTTCTGTAAAGCATAATTTTAACTCTATATTTCTAAAATATTTCGTAGGTCAGAGAAGAACTCTCAGCACAGATTTATTTACTAAAGGTCAAAATGGTCTTCAGTCGCGCTCTGTTCAACGTGCAAGTAATTGTTGCAATATCTTAAATCAAAATTCCATTGTCTTTATGCCAAGCATATTTAATATCAGTAAAAATCAGGTAAAGTCATATATTACCCATTTCTTTTTTTTTTTTTTTCTCTCTCAAATTCGATTGTCCCTAGAGATATCAAATTTGTATTTTTTTTTTGTTTTTGTTTTTCTGTTTTTGTTTTATATAAACACTTGTTGAATTTTTTTCTAAAGGAAGGAAACTTGATACAGTGCTGTAAAAGTACTATGTTTAAATGACCTTTTATATTTTGAGAAAGTTTTAAAATTTGCTTCTTAGTATAACGCCTTTTTTTCTGTTTCCCCTCGCAAGCGTTTCTCTTAAACTTTTTTAAAAATAGTTATAAAAGTTTTGTAAATAAAAAAAAAAATTCTTGATGATCTCATTTTGAAATAAATTTGTGTTATTGGTAAATAATGTTCAAATATAATCGTGCTAAGATCGAATTGAAAACTTAAGAAATATATGTTGATAGATGACCCTAAAAAGGATAGGAGAAAAGGCTTAACATTTACAGAGAAGGTTCTTCTTATATAATTTTTAATCCACATTTACTCCCGTTGTTCTTTATTGCCAGAAGTAAAAAAAAAATTTTTTCATCAATTTAACAAGATGTCAAATTTTCTCTTACATTGGACATAAATTTTCAGTTGAACATCTGAATGTTTCAATGTCTATTGAGAGAAGTTTTTTGTTTTTCGGTAAAAAAAAAAAAAAAAAAAAAAATTGCTCATCTTATTAGTTTGTCTGTACATATCCGCTACTGAACTCGTATGAGAGCAAACTATAATATATTTAAAAATGATATATATTAGTGATGTATTAATTCCAGGATTCGGATTCTAAGACTGTGGGGAGTAGACCAATTTCCTTGTCAAATTCAGCTGAGTTCGGTAATAAATAACATTTTACACTTCTTGTTTCTTGCCGTTCTTTACATTAATTAAAGCTTTAAATATAGGTTAGGTTATTTATACTGGTATATATGTTTAGTATTTTAAGGTTAATTGAGTATTAATTGCTTATTTTAATGTTGTTAAAATCACAACAAAAAAAAATAAATAAATAAATAAAATAAAAATTAGATAAATAACAGTAAATTATCACAGTGAATGAATGGTATTGACATATAAATGAATGATACTAAAAAAAATCTTGGCGTAAGTTTTGTAAGCAACTATTTCTTCTCTATCATCTTACTATCACTTTTATTAATCAGACGTTAAATAAGAACCGAGATATTTATTTCCCTATAACAAAAACCTCACAACTTTAACTGATTTTCTACTATATGACATTTGCCTCACCGATTAACAAATGTTTGTTCTTTTGAGTCTTGAGGTCGGTGATGCCTATTCTCTATTGACCTCTTTTTGTTCTTTTGAGTCTTGAGGTCGGTGATGCCTATTCTCTATTGACCTCTTTTTAAAAATGCGTAGCTTTGATCCTCGATGGATGGTGCTTAATTTGTATCTGTTGTCTGTCTATGTAAATGTATACGATTCTTAACTTCTTTAATTAAATAATAATAACTTTTAAGATTCTGAGTTTATATTTATTACAAAATTACTATATAAATTATTAACATTATATATATATATATATATATATATATATATATATATATATATATATATATATATATATATATATATATATATATATATATATATATATATATATATATATATATATATATATATATATATATATATATATATATATATATATATATTCACCTCTGGTGAGTAAAAGCCAGAGGCTTACTAATTTCCACTAGATTCGGGAAAACACCGGAAATTTGGTCAAGTTAAAGGCCGACATGTTCCTATACACGGCGTTTAAAGTGTGTATGTAAGTTAATTAAATGAAGTTTAGAAAACAGATAAATTGAGTGTGTTTCAAACTTTACCAGTAGAGTGCATGTAAGATTGAGTATAGTGGTTAAGTCTGTCTTGATCAGAGAAAGAATGGAACTGTGTAGAAAGGCGTGTCGCACGAGCTCTCCTCAGTGGAGGAGGTATGCAACAGAAAAGTTCAGAAAAGCATTGTTCATTGTAATAGAGGTAATATAAAGATAATTGCGAAACAATTCGAAGGGCAGAAAGAGACTGGAGAGAATTAGTGAGAGCGGAAGAGTTGATAAGACGGAAAGTCCAAGACTCCACCTTTTCAAGGATTCAAGGAGAGCTGTTTGAGTGGAACTACCCCAGATGTGCGAGGGGTAATCCATACAGGGGCGAACAACACCCCAATAAAAAGCAAGCAACTAGGGTAGTGTTAAGTATATATATATATATATATATATATATATATATATATATATATATATATATAATATATATATATATATATATATATATATATATATATATATATATATATATATAATATTTATTTATATACTGGGTGGGCCATAAGTTACCATACATACCACACATAGGGTTTATAACAATTTTATATTTCATTTTTTAGGTAACTTTCAAAGATGGTGTTTGAAGAGAAAGCAACGTATTGAAATTATATTGATGACAGGGTCAGAAACGAGTTGTAAGGTTGCAACGAAATTTAATGGAAAACATTAAATAAACGTCACACATGACACCTGTGGCTAAAATTATTAAAAAATTTCGAAAGAGACTGGAAGTGCTTCAGATGAACAGAGAAGCGGTCGAAGACGTACGGCCATCGATGAAGGCTCAATGAGTACGATGCTAACGACACTTACACAGAGTCCCCTAAAGGTGTACCAGCGAAAGTGGTGCCAGCAGAAAACTTGGAAGTATGAGGTGCATTTTGAAATCAAAATAAGGCATCCATACAAATTGAATGTGACCCAGCATCTTTGTTCTGTGAATGGGCAAATTGATGAGGAGGCAAACATTTCATTTATTATCTTATTTCTCGATGAAGTAAATTTGTACGTCAATTGAGAGGTTAATTGGCAAAACATACGATATTGAGTAATGCTAATCCTCACTGGAAAAGGTACTAGGAAATTGATGGTGTGGGCTGGGATATGGATGGAGTAACAGAATTATTGGACCGTTTCAATCACAGGTAATCTTAATGCAGAAAAGTATCTTCATGTTGCAACAAACGATCTTCCCTTCCTTGATAAAGGAGGACCGCGTTGGTACACGTGGGCGTCAGTATTCGTGTGCGTCAGTGGTTGAATCTTAACACTACAGAACCTATTGTAACCTATTTGTAAACTTCTAAAATATTATATAAAATAGTGGATGCATATATAAAATAGTAGGTCGCTACTGTTTTGCAACTAATAGCGGCAGCAGCAGCGACAGCAGCGCTACATTATTTGTCTAGTAGCGGTATCGGCGCAACTTTTGAAAAGTAGTATGCCCATACATATATATACATTATATATATATATATATATATATATATATATATATATATATATATATATATATATATATATATATATATATATATATATATATATATATATATATATATATATATATATATATATATATATATATATATATATAATCATAAAATTGTTTTCGTTGAGCAGATTAGAAGTTATTATCTAGAGTCGACATTTCCTGATAGTGAAAATAGAGATTTGGAACCTGGAGAAGTAAGACTTAATGTGATGAGAGTTCACAGAAGAGGAATTGTTCTCAAACGACCGAAGAAAAGAAATCCATTGGGGGAAAATGTACCTTTTGCCAAAGCTATTGTCCTTAAAACTTTAATTAAAAAACCAAAAAAACCAAACTCTGCTAACCGGAAGTAAGTACTCCCATTATATATATATATATATATATATATTATATATATATATATATATATATATATATATATATATATATATATATATATATATATATATATATATATATATATATATATATATATATATATATATATATATATATATATATACCTGCAATCTTTCTCACAATCGTGGGGTGGTGTCTATCCCAGGCCACATCCATTCAAACACTCACACCTTCACCAATCTTTTTTTCTATTCATTCCTATCATCTGGCAACCGCACACCCTCTTCCCATTTCATCCCTCTATCCCTTAACAGCTCCTTGACATTACTCATCCAACTTCCCCTCGGTCTCCCCCTAACTCTCACACCCTCCACTTCTGAAACAAAAACCTTTGTATTTTACTTCACCCATATAATTCTTGAAGATATTCTTTCATACTTTTTGATACATTCCCACCATCTTTGGCTCATCACTATTGCCACCCCTTCCCTAGCTCTCACTCTCTCTCTCCAACACCTAAATATATCCCTTTAAATCCAGCAAAATTGACCTCCCCTCTTCCCTTTAAGTTTAGTCTCCGTCAACCCCAACAAATCCAACTTCTTTCGCTTTGCATATCTCTCCAATTTCCAACTGCTTTATATCATCATTTAACCCTCTTACATTCAAACATCCAATTTTACAACAACTGAACCTCTCTTAACTTCCATTCTCTCAGCCTCGATAGTATACGGTTCCACCCCATTGGAGGAATGAACCCTGTCCTCGCAGTCCCTTCCGTCATCCCAAACCATACCTAATATTATACTTTAAAAATTTACAATGTACAAATATATTTATATATAGACAACCTATACCTATATATATATATATATATATATATATATATATATATATATATTATATATATATATATATATATATATATATATATATATATATATATATATATATATATAAAAAAAAATAATAATATATATATATTATATATATATATATATATATATATATATATATATATATATATATATATATATATATAATATATATATTATATATATTATATCAACTCTAACACTATAATAAATAAAAATGTAACTAACTTAATAAGCAAACATAAAAAACTGATTAATAAACAAATAAATAAATAATAATAACACTGAGTAAGTAAATAGAAATAATATACTAAATAAGAATAACGAACAATAAAATTAACAATAAAAGCTAAAAAAATAGAATAAATAACTAACACTAAAAACTAGAATGGATACACTTAATTAACTATCTTATATATAACACTGAAACTACCAATAAATACAGTAACTAATATTACACCAGTAAATACTTTTACTTAACTAAAACTACTTAAATCAACATAATAAAATAAAAACAAATATAAAAATAATAAAACTTGACAAAATATTTATATATAACTAAAACTACTTAAATCAAAATAAAATAAAATAACAAAAAATAATAAGTAATAATATTCAAAATTTAAATTTACTTTTGTTGAAATATTAGATAATACTAATAAAATTTTCACAATTACAATGCACTATATTTTATATCTATAAAATTTCTGTTACTCACAAAGATAATATATAAAAAAATATATGTAAAGATATCAGATAACTAAAACCATTAACTACAAAATGATAACACTATTAAAAAAAAAAAAATACTTGAAAAAACGAAAAAAAATTAAAATTCACTTTTAAAACCAATATTTTTTAAAAAAAAAGCTTAAAAACTTTAATCCACTTTAAAACACCAATAATAAATTAAAACTAAAACCAAAATAAAGATTAGTAACCACTAACAGAATTTTCCAACTCTAAAGTATATATTATATATTGTGAGAATTTTACTCTCCTTCGTCAACGAAAAAAAAGTTCTTACACCGGACTATTTCGTATTCTATTTATTATTCACGAGAATGGAAAAAAGAACTAGATTTAAAATTTAGTCGCTCCTCCAATAAAGTTACCAAAATAACTGTTTTGATATATAATATATATATATATATATATATATATATATATATATATATATATATATATATATATATATATATATATATATATATATATATATATATATATATATATATATATATATATATATATATATATATATATATATATATATATATATATATATATTTAATTAACTAATTAATTAATTTTGATAGGTGTGTCCTCGTTCGTACTTCTGGCTGGCAAAGAATTGGTTGCTTATGTTCCTGGAGAGGGTCACAATTTACAGGAGCATAACGTTGTATTAGTAAAGGTAGCAAGACTTAGGGACACTCCTGGTGTGAAGATCAAATGTGTTCGTGGAGCTTATGACTTGGGTCATGTGATCAAAAAGAAGCAATTATAGTCATTTATTATTTAATTAAAATTGTATATAAAAATTTTTTCTTTTATTTATGCATTTATTTATACTAATTCTTTGCTGGGGAATGTTTACCTATATGGGAATACCGTGAAAATTTGGTGTCTGTCAGTAGGTATTTCCATCTATATTATAACTATTTAATATTAAACTTATCTCCCTTTAAAACAATGTACAGTCGTCAACAGAAGTTCGTTCCTATTAAGCTGGAAATAAATATTTATATAAAATGGGGATCATTTCGGGTTCAGCCAATCACAGTTCAATTAAGCTCCCGCTCAAAGTTTTTATTTTCTTTTTATTCAAAATAGAGCTTTTATGAAATGATCTCCATTTTATATAAATATTTATTTCCAGCCTAATAGGAACGAACTTCTGTTGACGACTGTACAAGGAAGAGGAATTTTCTTTAAGTCTTTCTAAAGGTCCTATTTTTTGTTTCGGAAACTTACCAATAACAACTTCAGATGTATGACCAACAGGGTGAGTTGGGAAAAACTTTTTTAACATTTTTCCCTGAGAAACACGGGAAAACCTCCGTGATAAATTAAGAGCAACTTTTACTTATCAAATTTGGGTACTATTATTAAATTGAGGGTATTTATTTTAAAAGTAATCCGCTACATTGAATCAGATAATGAATATTAGTTGATTAGTAAAATTCTTATATATCATGGCGATACATTTAGATTATTAATAAGAAAACTGATTACCATGTTTATACATTGGCCTTTTATGTTAAAACAACGTATGATTGAAACGTCAGTTTCGCACTTATTTAATTTATAAGAGATGTAAAACGAGAGGACACTAGACACCAATTTACTTAAATTTTATAGTTTTACTCACTTTTTCATATATATATATATATATATTTTTTTTGCTGGGTATTCATTTACCATTTCCATATAATTGTTCCACGGGTTAATCTCATTTATTTATTCGTTCTTTTTGTACATATATATTTAGTTTTACAGTCTATCTTACAAATTTCTCCTTTTGATTTTAATTATCTTTAACTACTGTACCATAATAATTGTTAGCATTTCGCGTAACTTTAGATTGAAAAAAAAGTTAATACTTTATCTATAAGCATTCTCCACCTGATAATTTATATTGTCAATCTTGTAGATAAAACACGTCAAGTTTCTATATTATTAGCACAACTCATCTGATTTAATATCTTCATAAGGAATAAAAGTAATGAAGCCTTGCTTGTAGAGGGAATTAACTACTTAAAACTTTATAATCACAAAAAGTGATTCACCGCCTTGTCCATTCCCGTCTGTCAGCGTTAAGTATATTATTTAAGAGTAATGTAATATTCTTCTAAAGATGCAACTGTCTTACTTCTTAAAGATAAAGGTTTCAGTATGGAAGAAACTATATTATTTTCAAGGGGCGACACACAAATGCAAAGCATATTATACACACCTACAAAGAAATCTGCAGAAGGCAACAACAGGAATAAAAAGAAGTCAGAAAAATTTAATAAATTTATTAGGATAAACACAAAACTGAAACATTAAAAGGGAAAAGTTTTTGAAGAGGTTTCTGACTAGCATTACAACAAGACTGTACAATCATACTAGAAGAAAATCACAAACATTATAACGCTATAACTATTTATATTCATTTGGTTTCAGGCAGTTTAAAATTAGCTGTATATTATCAACGGTATATATATTATATATATATATATATATATATATATATATATATATATATATATATATATATATATATATATATATATATATATATATATATATATATATATATATATATATATATATATATATATATATATATATATATATATATATATATATATATATATATATATATATATATATATATATATATATATATATATATATATATATATTGGAAGAGGTTTACAAAAATTAAATAATGATAAATTAGTTTATAGACAAATAATACTTATAGTTAGATTTTGATTTTGGTATTATATATATATATATATATATATATATATATATATATATATATATATATATATATATATATATATATATATATATATATATATATATATATATATATATATATATATATATATATATATATATATATATATATATAAAGAAAAATACAAATACATCCCTATTCATTGGATAAAGGCATTAGTATTATTAAGTAGAGAGAGACGAAAAAGTTAATCTCAAAAAGTCCTTAAAAAAGGCGAGTAAAGATCGTAATCTGCGCCCAAAAGGTAATTGATATGAAATCGTTGTTTCCAAAATAATAATAATAGTAATAATAATGATAATAATAATAATAAAAGTACACATGGAAAACATTAATAGAGAGTTTTATAATGAGTATTTTAAATGCCAAAAAAAATTATGAAACTAATTTATGACCAAGAAAAAAAAAAAAACAAAAAAAAACGACGTTATCAAAAAAGCAACTTAAAATTAACATAAATTTTGTTGCAAAAAATAAATATTCTTTAATAAAAGTTATCATAAGAACAACAATTAAACCGAGATCAAAAATAAGGTTATTTACGCTCATATATTATTATTATAAATAATAATAATAATAATATTAATAAAAACTATTGAGACCAAATCAAATACAACACTACTACTACTACTATTACTGATAATAATAATAATAATAATAATTTTATAAATAATGGATGGCAACCAAAGAATACGAAAAACTACAATTATTGACTGGGGTTTAAATAATTATAAATAGATTATATAAATAAGTAACTAAAAATAATTGTATTTTTATAAGCTATGATATCGTTCAAATATGAAAATTATAACTATTGACTAGACTATATATATATATATATATATATATATATATATATATATATATATATATATATATATATATATATATATATATATATATATATATATATATATATATATATATATATATATATAAGAAAATGTTAACGCAATCAACCTTTCTAATACCACTTCGTTACTTACCCTATCAAATTATTATTATTAATAATAATAATAATAATAATATAATATAATAATAATAATAATTTATCTACAAAACGAATAACAACGACAGTTTAAATACACAGATAGTAAAATAATAATAATAATAATAATAATAATTCATTTAAGGCAAATATATTACTTTCATACGGCCATTTGAACTCGTTCACCACCACCCGCGCGATATATATATATATATATATATATATATATATATATATATATATATATATATATATATATATATATATATATATATATAATATATATATATATATATATATATATATATATATATATATATATATATATATATATAAGAAAGGATATAGGTACGTACGCACGTTTCTTGTTGTGACATTACAAAAAACTAAACTACTATTTCTAATAAATAAATAAATTAAATAAATATATAAAAAATTAAATAAATAAAAAATTAAAATTACGACGTCACGTGAAATTAAAAAAAATATTTTAAAGATCTATATAAAATTTTTAATTAAAAAAAATATTTGGAATGGCTAAATAATTAAATCTAATAAAAAATAAAAATAATTATTTCCTTTCACTACGCAATCACCACCATCACAACAAGAGCAACAGCAATAACAACAACAATAAATAAATAATAATAATAATAATAATATCATTAACAAGCCCCAATGCGAGCAACTGATGGATAAGCAGGAAGTAGGGAATTCCAGTGGACCCATAAAGCGGGGAAACCCATTGAACTTCAGTGAACCCACGAGGCGGGGACCCACAGTGGATCGGACTCGATCTTTTGAACGATGGTGAGAAGCCGCTCGAAGGCCGAAGACAGATCGTCATTTACGATAATTTCGTCGATCCAATGCGAATAATGGAACTCTATTCGCGCCGCCGATTTCAGCATCATACGAAGCTCATCTTCCTGTTTATATATATATATATATATATATATATATATATATATATATATATATATATATATATATATATATATATATATATATATATATATATATATATATATATATATATATATATATATATATATATATATATATATATATATATATATATATATATATATTATATATATATATATATATATATATATATATATATATATATATATATATATATATATATTATATATATATATATATATATATATATATATATATATATATATATATATATATATATATATATATATATATATATATATATATATATATATATATATATATATATATATATATATATATATATATATATATATATATATATTATAATATTATTGAAATACAAATAAAAATTTTGAGAAAGCTTAGAGCTTGATACTCGGGCAAACTTTTAGCTGAGATTGAAAATAAAGTGATTGGCCTATCAATAATGATAGAATATAGATTTATTTTATTTTATTTATATTTTTAAGCCTAAATCAAGTTTTAAAAAATAGTGTTCGCTACAGAATTTTCATTCAACTATGAAGCTTGAACCAAATCGTCGACAGATAAAGTGATCAACACAGCTCAAAAACAATCGGTCAGCTAATATATTTTCTTGCCAATAACTTATAAGAGATTTTTTTTTAATATCTCCTCCGGTGGGCAGAGGTCGGAGGCCTACCAATTTCCACCGGAGTTGGAAAAGTGCAATCCTGGTCGTTTGAGGGCGACATGTCCAGATACACGGCGTTTGAAAGTGTGCAAGTCAAAGGAAGTTGGGAAAACGGAAAAAGGCAGAGTGTTCCAGATTTTACCGGTAGTATAATATATATATATATATATATATAGTATATATATATTATATATATATATATATATATATATATATATATATTATATATATATATATATATATATATAATATAAAATTTAAGATTTAATATGTAAGATTGAGCATAACGAATAAGTCTGGGGTCAGAGAGTTGTTAAGAAAATAGATGAGACAGTGTAGAAAGACGTGTCGCACGAGCTCTTTTAATTGGAGAAGAGCAGTGTTCATTGTAATAGCGATGGTACAGAGTGACGCAACAATTTGACGGGCAGAAAGAAATTGGCGAGTTAATAAGACGAAAAGCCCTAGACTCCACCTTCTTAAGGAAAGCGGTATGAGTGGAACCACCCCAGATGTGAGGCGTACTCCATACAGGACACAAAAAAAAAAAAAAAAAAAAAAAAAAAAAAAAAAAAAAAAAAAAAAAAAAAAAAAAAAACTATAGAGAGCAAGCTACTGGGATGGCGTGAAGAAATTACGAAAGCGCCTCAGAAAACCCAACCTTATAGAAGCTTGTTTAGAAAGAGAAGTAATGTGATCTTTCCAAGAAAGATCGCGAGAAAAATATACACCATGAATATTAAGAACAGATGAAGGTTCGAGTTGTGTGTTTTCGAAGAAGGTATCATTGTTGTGTGGAAGATTGTGCCAAGTGGAGGGATGGAATAACTGAGATTTTGAGGGATTGAAAACTACAATGTTTTCAATGCCCCAGTTTGAAATATACATGAAAGATTTGAGGTTAGTTGCTTAGTTGCTCCAAGGCTACCCTCATCGAGTCTATTAAATGCTATTGGAAGGGACGTCTTTCAAACTGAAAGGAGTAATGAAGGGTGGAATCATCAGCATAGGAATGGATAGATGAAGTAATACAGAGAAGGTCATTAATGAAAAGAAGAAAAAATGTTGGGGATATGACAATCCTGAGGAACATCACTATTAATAGATTTAAAGGAAGAACGGTGGTAATCTACAACAGCTGTTGTAGAACGACCGGAAAAGAAATTAGAGAGAAGGATAGATACCGAAAAAGGTAAGTTCTGAAATCAAATATTCCCCGAAATGCCGAAGAGCGAAGGGTCAAGTGTCAGAGAGAAGGGAAAGGAGGTCACCAGTAGAGTGTTTCATATGAAAGCCATACTGGCGATTAAATATAAAATTAGAAGAACTGACATTTTTCCAAAATCTTCCTGTTAAGGATAGATTCGAAAACTTTAGAGAGAACTGAGGTCAAAGAAATGGGACGGTAGTTGGAGGGTTGAGAGGGATCCCACTTCTTCAGAGCAGGCTGAATGAGCGCACGTTTCCAGCAAGAAGGGAAGACTGAAGTAGAAAGACAGAGACGAAATAGTTTATCGAGACAGGTGGGTGCAAGCTCTGAAGCACAAGCATTGAGAACCCCAAGAGGAATACCATCAGGACTGTACGCCTCCATAGTATTAAGCTCAGAGAGGGCAGAAATTACGTCTTTAAAAGAAATCTTAATTTTACGTTTGAGTTGGAGGGGGTTGGAGGAGGAGGAATAGCTCCGGAATCGTCTAAAGTTGAATTAGAGGCAAATGTTTGAGATAAGAATTCAGCTTTAGAAGAAGGTGAAACAACAGTTGTGTCATCGGAAAATATTAGAGGATGGAAAGGGGAAGAAGCAAAGTTAGAGTCGACATTTTTTGAAAAATGTCAGAAAGAGAGTGAGAAGAGAAACCAGAAAGATTATTGCATTTTCTACGGAGAAAAGAGTCATTACTGATATATTGAAAACTTAACTAAAAGTTTAACTTTCATTGATTTTTAGGCCTATTGTTATTATTATTATTTTAGTTTTTAGCTCTCATTAACATTTAGGCCTATTATTATCATTATTATTATTATTATTATTGTAAATATTTTTTGTGATAATGATAGTGATGGTTATTATTATTATTATTATTATCGTAAATATCATTACTGTTTGATCTCATTTTAATTTTAGTAATATTATTATTATTATTATTATTGATATTATTATATTTGTTTGTTGTTGTTATTTTTATTATCGTTACTTCTTATTCCAGGTATTACTATTAATATAATTTTTATACTTAATATTATTAATACTATCCTAATTAGTATTATTATTGCTATTAAATTTGATTTTTTTTTTGCTATGTATCTATATATAAACTAAATAGATTTCATAATTTTTGATGTAGTACATTTTAAAAAGATATTTACCTTTGTATGCAAATTTAAAATGTTTGAAACAAAATTTTGGCTCACAAGACGAATTCGTCACCATAAAAGCCCTTTTCAGTTAAAAAGAAAGAAAAAATTTATAAAATATATATTTGTATTCTTATTTTGTGCACTATTGTAAATTCTTTTCCTTTTACTTGAATAACACTTTTCTGATTTTATTATTATTATTATTCTTGTTTAGAGTAAAACAATATTATAAATGCAGTAAGTGGTGTTTATGTTAGGACCTATTAACATGTCCTACTTTTTTTTAAATTAATTTTTTTTTTTTAATTTCAGAAATAACAACTGGATTTTTTTCCTAATATAGGCTTCTCTCTCTCTTTCTGTGTGCTAAAACAGGAATGAAATTACTATTTGGTGAAAAAATGGGTGACAATCATATGGCATCTACTATTTAGTGTCGACGATTTGATCGAGTTTTGAAAAAAATGTTGTCAACCACTTTATTTTTTAAGATAATAAAATGTTGATGTTTTGAATGTGAGATAATGTCGACGATTTAAACGGCTCTACTCATTTTTGAAATTGTCTGTCGACATTTGGGCTTCTTCCACCTATTATCAACAGCAATATTACAAATGCATGGCTGGCAGCGAATGGTATCAAACTGCAAAGTAGGAGGAGCAGGACTAAAAATCCTATCAAGTGGGTCCCTCCCTGTATCATGAATTATATATATGAATATACGAAAGATATAACGGAGATCCGCTGTGAGGGGCTGCATCCCACCCGATGGGGACTCCATACCCAGCCTAACTTGCTTTTATTGTATAACAGTAGATAATGCTAGGTCATATTTTAATGAAAAATATTAAAAATTGAAATAGGCCTAAAAATGTGCAAAAAGAACAATATATATTTCCTGATAATGTGCATAACCTGCCTATGTAAGACGGATACATTACTATATATCTTAAAGACTAAAATAAAGTCTTTAAATAAAAAAATTATATTTAAAAAAATAGAATTTTTATTAAGAAATGTAAAAAATTTTCTTAATGTATATTTTTTTAAAATTGAAGTGAGCATATGACGACATAAAAGATTTAAGTTTAAGAATATATATATATTTAAAAAGAGAAGGAAGAGAAAATAACCTGTGTAATAATGATATGTATAAACAAAAAATAAATTCATTACAATCTCTTAATGCATGAGCAATCAGTCATGGAAGAAACCAAAACTAAAACACAGATAGTCATGCCTGTGGAGCTTCATGAGTTTAGCCTCTTAGAAGAACCCATGGAAGAGGAAGAAATCAAATTGTCAGCTGTAACTCCAAATAAAGAAGAAAATAGCCAGAAGAATGGTGGAAAGGAGGAACTCACTCTGTATGTACAGTCGTCAACAGAAGTTCGTTCCTATTAGGCTGGAAATAAATATTCATATAAAATGGAGATCATTTCATAAAAGCTCAATTTTGAATAAAAAGAAAATAAAAACATTGAGCGGGGCTTAATTGAACTGTGATTGGCTGAACCTGAAATGATCTCCATTTTATATAAATATTTATTTCCAGCCTAATAGGAACGAACTTCTGTTGACGACTGTACATCAAATAATGCTAAGGGATGAAGATATGTATCCTTTGGAAATCGAAGATATTGAAGTAAAATTATAATTCAAACAGGGCCAGGATCCAATCCTGAAGAGTATAAAGAGACCAATATTGCAAAGTTTACCATTCTTAGGACCATTAAATCCATTTTGCAAAATCTCACAAATATGTTTATTTAAGTGACGATCGTTTGTATAGGGAAATGCCTTAACTGTCTCCCCATGACTCTCTGACAAAAATAGCTATCAAAACGCATTAGAGTTTTGCTCGCATTGGAAAGTATAAACTATATTCAATTATTAATTCAGAGACTTTGGCATCTAAAAATTAATAACATTTGTGAAGATATCACTTCTTGTTTTAAATGTCAAGCTTACAAAATTTCTATCATCTATGCCCCACCTACTCTAAAGATAGCTACATCAAGACCTTTTAAATTGGTGGCGATGGATTTGATCTAATTCCCACGATCAGCACGGGGTAATCAATATGCCTTGGTAATGGTGGACCATTTTACAAAGTGGGTATCTGCAAATCCAATGAGTTGATACTAGTAACGATGGGCGGGAAAGAGCGAAACAGTTTATTACCTGTTTTATCTCATTTCCCCAGAAATTATATTATAAATTGTATGTAAGGATTAAAATACTTGAAAACATCTTACTGGCAAAACTCACAAAATAATATTTGAAGAAAACATTGTATGAAAAGGAAACAAAAGAATGGCATTGTGTTTTCAATGCCACCAAAACTCAATTCCTCCATCTCTATACTCGACACAATCTTCCACACAGCTATGATATCTTCTTCGAAAACACTCAACTCAGACCTTCATCTGTTCTTAATATTCTTGGTGTTTCTTTTTCTCGTGATCTTTCTTGGAAAGATCACATTACCTCTCTTTCTAAACAAGCTTCTAAGAGGTTAAGTGTTCTGAGGCGCCTTCAGTATTTCTTCACTCCACCCCAGTTGCTTGCTCTGTATATGGGTGTTGTTCGCCCTTGTATGGAGTATGCCTCACACATCTGGGATGGTTCCACTCATACAACTCTCCTTGAGAAGGTGGAGTCTAGGGCTTTCCGTCTTATCAACTCTCCTGCTCTCACTAATTCTCTCCAGTCTCTTTCTGCCCGTCGAATTGTTGCGTCACTCTCTCTATATACTATCGCTATTACAATTTAAACTGCTCTTCTGAACTCTCTCGTCGCATACCTCCTCCACTGAGAAGGGCTCGTGCGACTCGACTTTCTACAAAGTCTCATCCTTTCTCTGTCCAACTCTATGACCCCAAACTTAACCGCTATGCTCAGTCTTACATGTACTTTACTGGTAAAGTCTGGAACACACTCCCTTCTTCTATTTTCCAAACTTCCTATGACTTACACACCTTCAAATGTCGTGTATCAGGTCTAGTCGACCTTTTGGAATTTGACCAGGTTCCTGTCTTTCCCCCTAATTCTGGTGGAATTTTATTAGGCCTCTGGCCTTTGCCCACCAAAGGTAAAAATAATATATATATATATATATATATATATATATATATATATATATATATATATATATATATATATATATATATATATATATATATAATATATATATATATATATATATATATATTATATATATATATATATATATATATATATATATATATATAATATATATATATAATAACAATATAGAACAAAACCTTGGATGAATTAAAAAATTTCAGCTCTTTGATCATAACTTCGTGTCAACTAAAACTCAAAAAACTTTCGCTAAGAGAATTAAAATTAATCTTACCGTAAATTCCCTATTTGTATTCTGATCAAACGTAGATTTGGCGTGGGTGGCATGGCGAGTCTCTTTGAGGAGTGCGAGGGGCGGAGGTTTAATAAACACTACATATGGCTTGAATTCGGCTGTTCTCAAAAACTTTAAGGCCTATAATAATAATAATAATAATAATAATATAATAAAACTTAATGTTCGAGTTTAGAATCTCTATTAAATAGAACAAACTTTGAAAGAAATTATTATTAGGGGAAACTGATAGCAAACAAATAAAATCCCTTAAAATTTTAACAAAAGAAAGAGTTGCAAAGAATTAACCAATAAGAATTATAAACAAAAAAGCCTACTAACAAATTAATAAAACTTTTATATTATTTTTTCTTCCTCGGAAGAACTTCATCTTCTAAATTTTTAATAACTTTACTTCCAAAATTGCAAATGCATTTTCGAGTGAAAAGTGATTCTACCCAATTTTTATTTCAATTCAATTTTATTTGATACACAAACACTTTTCTTCATCACTTTGCTCAAATTTTAACTATTTAACCGTCCTTTATCTTTCAAATCTAAAATATTATCATCAATCTATGAACGAATAACTTGCAAATCAATACTACTATTGCTACTACCAATAATAATATCGTTGGAAATAATGAAGACTATTTAAAGTATTTATGACTAAAGGAATACAGGAAGATGAGAATTCTCGATAATTTTTATGTTTTGAATAAAAATCTGAGAGAAAACTTCATACATACTTGATAATGAGGATTAATAACGCAGAAATAACCCGCACTCATGAGGGCCTTCAGGTGAGTTGCAGATGTTCCATACATGTGACCTTTGTACTCTCCATGCTCGATAAGAGTTCTATCAGAAGATTCTTTGTCCATCTGTTCTCTTGAAACAAAATTATAATCAACACCGTCAACTTCACCAGGGCGTGGAGCACGTGTCGTCACTGTAAGTGATAAGATAAAAGTAAGTAGTGGATTTCTCGTACCTCAATGGGCTAAGCATGATTTTTGTATGCTTAAGGTTGTGGTTTACCTTTCGGAATGTAAAGTATATGTTGTCATACAACCTCTAACGGAAAAAATACCTTGACCCACTTATAATATTTGAACGAACATTAATAATTGCTACTTAAAAGGATATTATGTAACTTACTAGTTTGGGGATAGACATATAAACATCCGTCTTAGCATTCCTTATCACAAACAGAAAATTCATTTGCACTCGTATAATACATTCCAACTCACAATTTTTCTTGCAGAATTTCTGATAATAATGGGATTCGAACCATTTTCACTGATGATTCGAACAGCTCATGTAGCTTCAGCTCTAAAAAGAGATGATTTTATCGACTAAATTCTATATTACCACCTTGTCTGTTAATCCACTTTTCTAGGACTTTGGTACATGCTCCCCCTCCCCCTTCCCACAATCATGTTCGACGAATGTTAGCGATCACTATATATATATATTATATATATATATATATATATATATATATATATATATATATATATATATATATATATTATATATATATATATATATATATATATATATATAATATATATATCCAGATTGAGGTCAGAATACCACCCTAACCTACAAGCATACAAACATAGATTCAATATACAAAACACACTATCCCCAATACGTCAAAGATGGATGCAAGAACCAGAGACAACAGAACACCTTCTTCTGACATGCCCTCCCTTACACAACACAGAACCCTTCATCACTTCTCTCTGAGAGACCTTTGGGAACGGTCGGTGGTCGTTGCGTATTTCCTGAAGGCGGTGTGGCCCTTCCAATGAGGAAGGTCCAAGGGGAAAAAAGTAAAGTAAAGTATATATATATATATATATATATATATATATATATATATATATATATATATATATATATATATATATATATATATATATATATATATATATATATATATATATATATATATATATATATATATATATATATATATATATACAAGTAACCAAAGTTTTATTAGATTTCAAAGAAAAATTTACAGAATGATTTCTAATAGAAAATTATGATTATAATGATAAAAGTACAGTTAAGATACTATATAAAGTCAATGTAACAAATTCTCGACACAAAAGAATTTAAACTGGATAAGATAAAGAGTAAACCATCTAAGCTTTTAGAGGTAATTAATGTTTTGTTAGATCGATGGATCACATTAAAATTCAGAAGTTTATACTAAGCTTTTGTCTCCATCATACCGAGATCTTGAATCAAGGTTTTCTTTGAAATCTCCCTCTCACTTCTTAATGTACCAAATATATTAGCTTTCTCACTACATATATTAACCATTACATTCATAAAATTCACAGTTAGGATAATATTTTTAATTTATATGCTATACTCTAGACTCACAAAATGAATTACTATAGCATATTATGGGATTCTAATGCTCGATTCATATATAACTTCTTTACAGTTATAACTAAATGATATCTAACTCTTTTAAAGCAGAAAACTTCATAGGTTTCCTATATTTTTTGCCCTTTACATTCTCATTTGGTGTGTTCTTTTTAAGTTAATTATCCTTTTCATAAACAAAATATGCTATTAAAAAAATGCACATTTTCAAAGTGGATCAATTCCTTTAGTGAAAATATATTTATTTTTTAAAAAGGAGAGTAACATTCAGATTCACAGCTACTTTTCAGTATTTCGCATGTACAGTCGTCAACAGAAGTTCGTTCCTATTAGGCTGGAAATAAATATTTATATAAAATGGAAATCATTTCATAAAAGCTCTAAATAAAAAGAAAATAAAAACATTGAGCGGGGCTTAATTGAACTGTGATTGGCTGAACCTGAAATGATCCCTATTTTATATAAATATTTATTTCCAGCTTAATAGGAACGAACTTCTGTTGACGACTGTACATTCTAATATACTCTAAAATTCAGTCTATCACTTTCCTTTAATATGCTGTAACATTTCTATATTCCTACTAATGTATAATTTCGATTTCCTCCAAACATTCCATTTTTTTTTAACACTTTTTCTATGGCATTTTATAAATTTTAGTGCTCGCAGGTGGCATTTAAAAGTAGAATGTTCCTCTTTCAGATGTATTCTGTTAAACACTAGGCAAACATTTCATTCTCTCACAAACAAACCAATAAAAATTGAGAAATGGAATAATCACATTTCGGACTCATCATCGTTTTCTTTCCAAAGTTTGGCATTAAAATCATTCACGATTTTACAACTTTATGAAAATCTTAAAAATAAGAATCCATAATATCAAAAAACAATGTGTTCTATGTTAGTCAAATAAACTTGTTTATCCCACAATTTCACAGTCTTCTTCAGAATATGATAATAATAATAATAATAATAATAATAATAATAATAAACTCACTGGGAACGGGCGACTTGAATTTATCAACATCTAGTTCAAGCAAGCGTCGACGCAATTCATTCCTTCCAACGCCTGGTGGACCAATTAATACCAAAGGTCTGGGCATCCCCGGACGTGGGTAAAGGCGAGCCACTTCCTCATAGGTGGGTATCTCTTCTCTATCAAAGTCTTCATGTTCTGAGGCATCATAAATAATCTTTTTAACTTTTGTATTTGATGATGGTTTGCAACCAGGAGATTTGACAGATGAACCTCCACTACTTGCTGTAATAATAAAAATAGTAATAATAATAATAATAATAATAATAATATCAAATCGAAAGTTAATCATATACAACCCTCCCATCATCATGCACAATATTCTGAAAGCCAAAATTAACAAACCAAATTATATTTTTAATTTGGGAATACAGATTTTTGTCCAAATAAGCTTCATTTAACAGTACAACCTGCTTGCGTCTCCAATAAACTAAAACACCGTTATTGGTGTTTTAGGTTTTATCACACTATAGTTATTACATTTATTTAAGGCTGATATTTTGCCTTTAAATACTTTTTTTTATGATTTCAAAGTGATTAATGTCTAGAGCAGCTCAGTGGAGGAGGAGGAGAATTAGGAAGGGTCAATTCTTCTTTCCATCTCTCACTTTCTTCTCTGTTTACATTTTTTACTTCATTCCTCACGTTTCTATCTGAGTTTGGGATAGTATTAAAAAAAGGAATAATTATCCAAAGGGAACTGGAATAGGGAAGTAATTAACCAGGTATGGAATATATTGGTATGTGTATACATACTTGGCATCACGTGCTTTAGTTTGCACTATATATATAAGGCACAAATAAATCAATAATGTAACTTATATGAGCTAACCCACTTTCATACACGATTACACATGTTGAAAGAAAAGATATTGTCTTGGAGGAAAATTGAGGATAAAAGATAAACAAACCTGACGACTCTGCTGGTAAAACGCTAAAGAATTCACAACAAGAAATAAAATGACAGCATTCACACCAAAGAAATTTAAGAATCATTATTGATGTATAACATCTGAATTCAAACACGGATTGAAATTATCATTATTGTATAATAAGAAATACAGGGAAAAAATTCCCTTATTTCATTTGATATTAATTTGTTTTGAATGTTCTTTTGAGTTTATTTCTATTATTGTATGTATTTGAGAGAAAGCTACAGATTGGGTGAATTTCATTTATTTTTTAGAAAATATTTATTAAAGGATTGATCAATGGAAAATTATTAGATAACTTCCAAAAAGGTAATAGTTTTTTTTCATATATCTCATTTATTATTATTTACTTTTCATAAGTAAAACATCGAATTCAGGTTAAAAATCAAAATCACCTGTAATCCAATCCTTAAATTCCTTGTGGCAGTGACATAAATGCAGATGGAATAGTTCCACTTATTAGTGGTTTAATAAACAAAAACATCCCAACCCCTTTTAACACCCTCCCTTGCAGGAGCTGAAAAATCTTATGTTGTCTTACTTTTCCTGTATAATTTGTTGATATGAATGACATTTTAATTGTTAGTGCGGCAAAATTAATATATATTTTCTCTCAGTTTAAGTTCTCGATTCCGAGTCTGATAAAAATAACGATTAAAAATAAAATAATTTGGTATCATAAAATCCTAATTGCACTGCAAATATTGTCCTAACGAATCGTTGGGACAAGTGGCAAAAATGTCACAAAAATTTTTTTCAATTATTTTCTTAAATAAAAAAAAAAAAAATCTGTGAAGTGACTTTCTTATGCTTACCATGTCTTTTTCTCTAATTAAAAATTTTACTGTGACATTTTTGCAACTTGTCCCAACGATTCGTTAGGACAATTTTTGCAGTGTGTTAACTGAAACATCTTAATGTCTCTTTCTCAAAAAACTGAAACCCCAAAGGCTCCATTTAAGGAAAGAAATTTTTAAACTTTATTTTAAAATGTTTAAACTAAATCAATTTTAATTTTAATCTTAATCTTTTGCTTCACCTACAGGAATTTTTCTTCAAAAATATTTTTCATTCTCTCTTCCTCTTCTTTAGATGTTTCTAAGCCTTTTTAAATGTTTGTAAAGTTCTTAAGAAATACAAAAAAATTTTATTACTTCGTATCTAAAAAACAATTAAATTTCACCCAATTTTTACCAAAAATCAAATCAATTTAAAACAAAACAATATAAACTATTACAAATGCAATACACTATCTTTATATAAAAGATCTTATATATAAATTATATAAGAAACATTTTTGGATTCTTATAGTGTGTGGATAATAAGATCTATTTATCAGAGCCTTCATATATGATATGAAATCATTTTCAACATATTTATCTACTTTAACTTCTGTTTTAGTTTCTTTACAACATCGTAGAAGTATACTACCTCGTAATCTTTAGAAAGTTTTTTCTTCCTATTATTATATAATTGTCATCTACCGTGGCTCAAACGGTAGAGTGTATGACTCACGTGCCTGAGGGCACCGGTTCGATCCAGCTTGGGGATCTTAGGTATATACTACTTAGAAAAGTTCCTCTCCTAGAATAGGTCAATGCCCGTGAGATGTGAACTTTTTAAATAAAAAAAATATATATTACTATATATTAATATTACTCTATCTTGAGAATCATATTTTAACATTATTAACAGTAATAAATTTTTCCAAAAATATTTAACTAGTTAAATAAATTTATTATCAAAACCAATATTCTATTAAACTTTTATCCAATCACAATTTCTTTTAATTTTATTGAAATATTCAACTTGGAAATCTTAAAATCTACATTCAATTATTTCCGTATCCTCTCCTTTATTCGTCATAACAATTACAAAAGTTCACTGAACTTAATCTTAATAATAATAATAATAATAATAATAATAATAATAATAATAATAATAATATCTCACATTGACCATTGGATCCTTTGAGCTGTTGTCTTGCGGAGAGAATTCTTCTCTCTTGAAGTTGCCTTGAAGGGATTAAACCAGCTCTCATATTGCGGTCTCCTTCTTTCCTCGCTTGCCACCTGTAAACATCGTAAATCAGAAATTGCAACACTACACGAATCTCTCAATAATGTTGGTGATGATCACTACCTTTAATAATAAGTTTACCTCTAAAACAAAATGTATTCAAAAACTAAATATTATTAAAAGAAAATTGTGCATCAACCATTAAGAATAATAAAAGTATTGTATGTAAATAGAGTCCGATTATTTTTTTTTAAAGAAAAACTCGTCAATTTCATTTTGAAGTCTATTAAAATCCTTTAGCACGACCTCTACAATATACATCAAAGTATAATTTTCTAAAAGATTTACACCTCATCAAAGATTTTTTTTCTAACAATTATGACTATTTAAAATACAGAAATAAAGACAGGGGCTTTTCAACAAAACTGTCTGCAAAATAAAAAATTTTCAATTATATTTTGTGTAAAATTAGACATCACATCAATATCGTTAGAATAGCAAGATGAGTATTTTGGCGCATGTAAATCAATAACTTAGAAATTCATTAAGAAAATATTTTATATTTCGATCACGACTATCTGCCGAAAACAATATTTTGTCTTGTAAAACAATTTCAGGTACGTGTCAATAATTTGTGGACTCAACTCAGCTGAATTTCGTGAGTTCGAGTCCATAAAAACCCATGTCCCCACTCTTTGCATTACAGTGTGTGTATATATATATATATATATATATATATATATATATATATATATATATATATATATATATATATATATATATATATATATATATATATATATATATATATATATATATATATATATATATATATATATATACTCACCAATATGGATCATCCTGAGTAACAATGTGCAAAATATCTCCCTTGATAAATGGAAGCCCAGCTTCTTTGCATGGAATATGTTTATCCTGCTTAGGGTCATAATCAAAATAGGCCCTAACTCTCACTTTGCTTTCTCGCAAATAGGCACTGCTACCAGCTGGCACCAATTTGAAGGTGATGGTGCCCTGGGCCTGCATTAGTATTTTGAGCACATCCGCCGGAGTTTTCCCAACGACGTCTATTCCATTTACTTCTTGTACTTCATCACCCACATGAATAAGACCAGATCGATCGGCAGCGCCACCGTGCATAATGCGTGCAATAATAATGGCACCAGTCTTTTCATCATGTTTGATAGTGGCACCCTGATGATAATGATAATGATAATGATGATAATAATAATAATAATAATAATAATAATAATAAGACAGATTATTAACCTAATTTTGAAATGAAAAGGTTTCAGTAAAAAATGTTTAGAGTTTGGGAATTGGGGTAAAATAAGGGTTTAAAGTACAATGGATATATTTATTGCCTTTTTAACATGATCTAATTCTACAAAGGCTACCCTGCCATAAAAAGGGAGATAACTCCTTTAAACGGAACCACATAAAGGCAACTTCCACAAGCAGAATTATGTCAACGTAACTCAAAGTTTACGTTGGACAGCAAATTTTCTGTTTTTTGTTTCAAGAATCAAATATACAGATTCTTATATTTTTTATTTTGGCTTCTGAGACAGAGAATGGTTATAAAAAATTTCAATAAGTCATCACTTTTGAGATTTCAAATTTATAAGTTTTGAATGTGTAAAAGGTTTGTATAATCTATTTTAATTAAAATTCCCATCCTTTTAAATTTAACACACTGCATAAATGGTCCCACACAAAAAATAGAAAAAATAAAACAAAATTTATTAAACATATAATGTTAATTGAATAAAAAATCATGGTTCTAAACAAAAATCCAAACATACTGTGTTTTGTTTCATTTCTGTCTTGTTTATTTTATTTCATAAATGGATCATTTCATACAAAGTAGAGCATTTTGGTTTTTACAAGGTCTTGATGGAAGTTTTTCCAAGCTCGCCACATTTTCAACAATTAGATGTAAAAATCAAGATAAGAGTCTTAAGAAATGTATTTTCAAAAACTAATGTTAAACTTCTTATATACTCAATTACCATCAGTGGACCGTTTTCCTAATAAGTTAATATAGATAGAAGTGTCCAATGGTTAATTTCTTTTGTCATGCAGGAAAGAGTCAAATACATCATCTCAACTTCACGATCTATAAACGACTCTCTCCTTAATTTTGTCATGGCTCAATGCTGAAAAATTTTAACAGAAGTATTGAAAAGCTGTAAGAATTCTATTCCTAGACATTAGACATTGCAAAAGTTTTCATCAAACCAAGTTTAATGTAAAGGGTGATGATACAATATTTCTTGATTCAACATGTTCAATCCAATGACTTTTCAAATAGGCAATCTTTCTTGATGTAATCAAAATTTCTTGAATGACTTTCCCACTCATGAAAGAACAGCAGTATGCAGACCAAATAGAAGAGCAACGACTTTTAAATCTCCTCAACTCTGTTCTAATGTGGGTTGTAATAACTTAATCTTATTATTGTATATTTCTTCATATTAAAAGCACATGCTGAAAACATATCAAATTTTAAGCCAAACCATTCAAACTCATTTGTGATTACTAGACAAAATTTCACTCATCTGAGTTGCGACTGATGGGGGGGGTGGGGGTACCCATTTGCCTTAATATAGTTCAGTTTAAAGAAATATATCTCTCTTTTTATGACAGATTACAAAATAAATTTTAGAAGCCATTTTTTGGGGTTATTCAAACATTATTATTACAAGCAAATTTCTCTTATATAAAAAGGTAAGGAACAAAATTCTTTTGCTAATTAAAGAGAAAACTTAATACTAGCTGAAAAATTATTTGGCTACTGTAGTTTAAAGCCTAATATTTGCCATACTTTTCGATAAATTTAAGTCTCCAGCATGGTCATTTTTTCCTTTTGTTATTATTAGTAGTTCTTAGGAAGATAGAAAGTACTCTAGAATTTGTAAATTATGTAAAACCTTCAGTATCTCTAGTGTCATTTATCTCCTTTGAGTTAAGGCAGCTTTTCTCCTAGGGGCACTAGTAAAAAAGCTTAGTATGTCAATAATGGAATATCGTTTTTTTTAACAGGTTTTTCAATGGTTAGTTATTAGTAATAATTTATTGGATTCCAACATATCATTGAGACTGCAAAGCGGATTGAGTTTCATTTCTTAATTAGACATTGACGTAATTTTGTGGTATAAGTGCTACAACATAACAGAGACTCACTTTACACATAATTACCAATTTGATACCTAAACTATAAGAGAAAAGTTTTTTTTTTGACGCTCTTGAGGTAGAAACGTTACATAGCCATAAACTTAACCGAATGTTCCAAAATTATTCAAACATGAAAATTTGCATCCTTGCACAAAAATACTTTCATATATCATAAAATTGCCAAATAAATTTAGCTTCAAAAAGTATTAAAATCTATTTATAATTTCTCTATTATTAGATAACATATCAGATAAATAATAATAATAATATATTTAATTTAAATTTACATTAACAATTTATTCCTTCTCACAGATAGTATATAGATATAATTCTGTACAGTATGAGAGACATGATGCAAAGCTAATAACCTACAGTCAATCAACTGATTTTAAAATCAAACTGGTATTCAGGAGGCCCCAAAAAATAAGATTGTGACCATTTTCATCTTGGAAGCTGACCAGTTTTATCAGAAGAGGCAGGTGAATGAATTTTGATATAAAAAAGGAAAATATTTTTAATATAAATAATGTGAATCAATTATAACATTGGAAACTGATTAATAACCTTATAAATATAAACATGACTATAAAATTAAGTAACAATAAGAGATTTACTATTTATCTCCTTGACTCTATTGATCCTTTAAAGATTGATCAGAATCTTTTATTTGAATCTTAATGCCAAAATATAAATATTTTATGAATGGAATGACCAAATATACTTACAACAATCGGTTCAGCCCCTTTTCCCTCCTTGTTAAGCAAATAAAGAGACATTTAAGGGAATTAAGAATTAAAAGCATATACATACATTCTACAAAATTTTAAAAGCAAGATTTATTTATTTAATTATAAAACAATTGCCAATTCTCTTACCACTGGCTCGTTACTTTTAACTAATTGAACTATTTTGACAGTTTCTTCATCCTCGTCTACTTCGACAGGGATCTCTGGTAGATGGGGAGTGAAATCTTTGGCTGCAATACTATCATGCGCTTGGAGAAGGCCCTATAGAGGAAAGAAAAAAAAAAACTGAAAATGTAAGGGAAATTTAAAGTGTTTCAACCAGATGAAACTAAAGGTGCATTCAAAGCAAATATGGATTTACAAATATCTGTGGTTAGATTTTATGACAGTCCAATGAAATTTTGAATATATTCTGTTTTACGTGGGGTGCAAGCTGGAGCTTCGGAGCAGGAGCCACTGGGAAAGATATTTTCAGAGTAAGTCAAAGTCAGATAAAATAAAAATTTTGAATAAATTTAATTTAAATTTTTTTTTTTTTTTTACAATAAATGGGAAAAAGAGGTAGAGCTAAAGCTCCGCAATTTTAAAATTATAGAGCCTGATCAAGAGTCAGAGCTGGAGCTTAAGATGTCAACAAAATTTATCAGTTTAATTAAAGCATCAGATGACTTATATAAATGTAAATGTTATTACTTAATTTAAATAAAGATAAAATTACTTTATTTAATCATTACAAGAAAAATCATTGATTGATAAAAGTGTGATGTAACAAAATATATTTAAAAGACTTTGGCAACAACCGTTATTAAAATTATTGGAATCAATGAAAATTACAATTAAATTTAAAGAAAAAAAAAGTAGTTTATATTTATTCACTTAAAACTAATTAACAATTAAAAATTGCTAAATCGTAATAGCATTTATATAAATTTATTTAAAAGACCAGGTTTTAAAAGAAGTATTAATATAGGCCTAACTCAAGACTGCTGCAATGAAAATTAAGAATTCAAATTTCCTTTCCAAAGGATTTCCTTTGTCAAGGAAAGGATAGGTCCACTGTCAATACCCGTGTCAATCAACAGTGGGCAGTTTGGCGTAAGGCCGTTGTTTACAAAAAATAATAAATATAATAAATGAATAATCTTTTTTTTTTTTTTTTTTTTTTTAATCTTTATTTATTTTTCAGTTACAAAAATTAAATATCAATTTATCATGTAATTAATAATAATAAAAAAAAATAAAAAAAAATAATAATAATAATAAATTAATAATAATAATAATAATATTTTAGCCCATTGCAAAATGTAATAATGGTTATGATTAATAATAAATAACAAAATTTTTACTTATTAAAAAACCAGTTCATCTCTACTTCCTTGTTACATCAACCATCGCCCTCATGGTTTGCAAAAATTAACTTCTATATTCATTTTACCAACCTGAAGGTGAGGAGACTGTAGAATAGCAAAGAGCTCTATGGCGTCTGCAGAAGGTATGGTTCTATAATGAATCTCTCTCATTATACTGATGGCCACATCTTCCGCATTTGAAAGGACAGGCTGCAACGACTTTATTGTAGTATTAATCTGAAAGATATCAAGCCAAATCAAAATTATTAACTAAGAAAAAACCTTATTTATAATCTTTCAATAAGTAATGAATGGTAAGCTATATTATATATATATATATATATATATATATATATATATATATATATATATATATATATATATATATATATATATATATATATATATATATATATATATATATATATATATATATATATATATATATATATATATATATATATATATATATATATATATATATATATATATATATATATATATATATATATATATATATATATATATATTTTGAATGCTGTAACCTTATATAGTAAGTTTTCAAAACAGTATTTCTTATTATTATTATTATTATTATTATTATTATTATTATTATTATTATTATATTAATATTTACATTAATAGAGTAGTTATTTTTACATCTTTGGGAAAGTTAATTTTGGTATTTATAGGGATTGCATAACTTCATTATCTTATCTAGTGATTCCTCGGACATTTCTAATTGAACTTTGCTTTAAAAATAACCATTCAACAAATTTTTTTTTGCATTTCTGTACAAATCGCTGAATGTTATTTTTGGTCTAATTTTTAAAAGGTCTGTGAGCCATGAAAAAGATCTGGGTGTGATTATTAGCAGTAATCTGTAAGTGATTAATCAGTGTTTGGAAGCAAGGAATAGAGCTAATAAGATTGAGGTATAATAAACGCAATGTTGCTTACATGAGCAAGGAAGTTATATATAAACTGTATAATAGCTATGTTAGGCTAATATCTGTATTTTTATGCACAAGACTGGATCCCTTACTTAAAAGACAGGTATGTTGGAAAGAGTGCAACATAGAACAACGAGAGTGATTTTTGACTTTAAAAGTATGAGTTATGAAGAGAGGATGAGGGAGTTAGGAATATTTTCTATTTGAAAGATGACTTCTGAGGAGATAATAATAATAATAATCACCAACCCTCAGGTAGGACAAGTCCTGTCAGTTGGAACACTTCGAGGAAGGCCATAGGGTAGCAAGGGCCTAACGGCTACACCGCTGGTTGGCCAGACCTATCGCGGATACCGGATTATTACCCACCAGCGACAAGCATTTCACTAGTGTACTCATTAACGGCTGAGTGAGCCAGAGCTAGCGTAAATGGGAATGACTCAAATTCTGAGGAGATATGATACAAATTTACAAAATATTTATATCTCTGGATAATAATACTGTGATTAATAAATTCTTTATAGTAGACAGTGGAAGGGAAACTATGGGCATAAGAAAACAAAAGATGCCTTGCCACCTTGATTTAAGAAAATACTAAATCTGCAAAGAGAGTTAATTTTTGGAATGGTTTACCGCAGGAAGTTGTTGAGTGTTTTGCTTGCAGTATTTACAAAAGGACGATTAGAATATGGATGGTCTGGCCATCATATATCATCACTAAACCAAATTGTGATAAATATTACCACAGTCTAATAGTGATGTGAAGTTTACATGAGCTGTAGTTGTAGTTTTGACATTTTTGGTTGAAGGATATGTTGGATTTTGTTCAGAAATTGTTGAGTTGGGTGCAGCTGTTGGACATTGCACGATTAGTCCACATAGTGTATTCTGGTTTATATTTTTTGCAGATATTGGGGTCCACAATTTATCAATTTGGCTTTGACTGAGACAGTCATGATAGGTTCTTGTGGTTTCTTCTTGTCTCTATTTTTTTATGTTCTGAAACTCTTATGGAGAAGGAAATTTATTTAAGGTTATAATCTTTTTACAAATACATTAAATCATTTTCAATGGTTTAACGTATTTACATAATTTACAATGCCCGTGAGATGTGAACTTTTTATTATAATATATATATATATATATATATATATATATATATATATATATATATATATATATATATATATATATATATATATATATATATATATATATATATATATATATATATATATATATATATATATATATATATATATATATATAAAACCACCACTACCTTATTATGAACATGAACTAAAGCTTGAAGTTCTCGAGAACCAAGTAAGTCAGACAAAAATCCAAAGTCATCTTCATCACTATCCAACTGTGTACGTGCTTTTTCCAATGAATTTAGGAGACCACTCAGAGCTGCAAGTAAGTAAGAAAGAATATAAGTAAATGTAAGTAACAGTAATAATGTAGTAGTAATACTAATAATAAATAATAACATCTTTCATATATTTTTTCTCTCCATTTTCTTTACACTTTTTTCAACCATTCCTACTGGAATTACAACAAACCAGAATTTATAAAGAACTCAAACTATAACAGACGGAATAAAGCATTATATTTAAAAAAAGTTTATTATAACATTATGTTCGTTCTATGAGAAGAGAACAAATAAAATGGGAGGGGGTGGGGGGTGAAGCACGGCTTAAGGATGCCCTGAGGAAGGTGGCAGGGGCCCATTGAAGACGCAACAGAAGTTAATGCTGATAAGGTCCTCCTTGCTGCCAAAATTATATTACTAAATTTTACATCAAAAGATATCTCTTGGACTAACTAAAGAGCTTGGATGGGGCAACTCGCGCAGCAGTTTGAAAGCTTTTACACCTGTCAGGTTTCATGAACCTGGAGAAGGGGAACTGGGGGTTTCAGAACTGGAAACTAAAATCATAAAATCATAAAAACTAAAATTTATAAGAGTTAAATGAGACTGCTGAACCGAGGAGGGATATGGGAGGGAGGTGGCACGTGAGATTAGAGTGCCCATCTCGAACAGAAATCGCAGACAACTGGTGAAAAGAGTTCTGCGATGGTTTGGGACTGGGAAAAATCAAGGAAGCAGTTGGGTTGCCACTCGTGGCTACGAAATGGTACCCTCATGATGAAGGGTGCCGACCTTGTGGAAAGCGTTAAGATCCGGCTGGGGGTGGTAAATACTAAGAGCCACGAGAAGCAGACCCAGGTTGCAGTATGAGATAATGTGTGACCTTGGCTGTCCGCGGACGGAGACGGTCGGACATATCTTGCAAGAATAGCCGCATACAGCGAGACTTATATCCTAGCGGCCTAGGAAATAAAGAGTTTTAATACCTTGTTGCATATCTTGCAAGAATAGCCGCATACAGCGAGACTTGTATCCTAGCGGCCTAGGAAATAAGGGGTTTTAATACCTTGTTGGAGCCGACCATTCCTACGACAGCGAGCCACCGCCATCTCGACTTGGTTGCCTGGAGGGCCGATTTAGCACAAGTTCCTGACACCACCATCTGCTCGGATGCCCATGCTGCCCGAATGAAGGCAGTGTTTGTCCTAAAAGTGCGATACTACGATAATGAGGATATAAGGCGATAGGTCAGGGATTGCACTGACAGTGGCAGCCCTCGTAATGAGCTGGAGGGGGGATCTCTGGTATACTAAAATATCTGGGTTTGTCATCGTATATAAAGGAGTTAGAAGTTTGTAACCTCGAAGGCTCGGCGAAGATTCTAAGATTCTTCAAATCTGCGGCAGGGAGATGGGGCTGGCAGGCCGTGTGCTAGTGTAGCGGACGGGGGGTTGGAAGTCCTTCTGGCGAAGGCTCCCGCCAGCGGCGTAGTTTGTACATACATAATTGACGTTTAATAGGGGTGTTTACCTCTACCCTCTTGAGCTCGAGTCCGGCTTTCGGGGCTGGAGGTTGACAATTCTATACTATATGTATAATCTTATAAACTTATTTATTCATTTATTTTTTCAAGACATTTACTGTGTTGTTTATTTTATAATTTTTTATAATGTATTTTAACCTTGGACATTTGATGCAGCCCAATTGGATCATTGTGGTATGGTCAAGATGGAGGTTGATCGGAGCTCGGGATCTGATGAGACAGATAGAAGATGCGTGGCCAAATTTACTCTGGCACTGATGAACCTGCATTTATGATGATGGATGGCTGCAGTACTGGTGATGTCTTGAAGAATGGATCAAAGTTTCAGACGAACCCAATGAGGTCTACAAGCGGAGTGATTGTTATGTGAAAACTCTACAAGTGTTGATGCATGGTTCTCCCGAAGTTCAGCTAGAAGTTATCCCATCGTGACAATACCTGATCTGCCCGATGAGTTGCCACTGCATACTTAGTTTGGTACTTGTAGATTTGTCTATGTATTATGTAATATATGTTAGGATAGATTCAGGGGATTTCAGTTGCCTTAATTAAATGTAACAAATAATAATTGTTTAAGACTAAGTTTTTAATAACTTTTGTTTATTTATCACTGACCTTCAGTCCTTAAATAAATGTTTTTTATTAGCTAAGACCTTCAGTTACCCGTTTGCGAGACCCTTGAGGTCGAGGGGGGGGGGGGAAATATTAACTACCAAGCGAAAATTGGGGTTTTAAATTGTATAAACACAATAGAGCAAAAGACAGAGAAATAAGGACAGTGAAAGTGGGACCTCTATCCTTTTGACTTTACATTCGAATTTTGAGCAAGAGGTGTCAGAAGAGGTACAATAGGGATAACTGGCTTGTGGTGGTCAAGCGTTCACAGCAACGTCGCTTTTTGATCCTTCAATGTCGGCTCTTCCACAGGGCTTAACACTCAGGGTGATAGGGTGGGCTAGACCATTCCATTTCACTCCATTGAACTTTGGTTCGTTCCTTTTCGCTTTTCATCTTCTCAGAGGGTTTCTAGTGTACTCCTGACTCACATTGGAGTGCCTATGCTCTCACAACCTTCCCTCTTTTTCACATGTATCCTACAAATTTAAAAGCGCTTACACCTACATTATCTACTAATAAATCAAAATAGCAAAACACAAATCTGCCTCAGAGAATCTAAGAGGGGTGGATTCGAAATATAGCCCCTCATCTACTCCTTCTCCATCACCACTTGGGTGTTGGTGGCCTACAGTGATGGGGTTGGTGCCACCAAAACCTTGTTGCTGACTTGCCATGGGGCACGGTCTTCTTTTTTAATTAATTTCTGCAACATTCACAGTCTGTCTAATTTCTACTTTGTCGAAAATCACCTATCTTCTTCTAAACCTCATCTCTTGTTCTTAATTAACTGAAACTCAGGTATATGAGTGCTCTGGCAGCACACCCTACTCTGTTTCCTCCTACTATCTCAATCCTTAATTTTCAGCCAAAGGTGGATACTGTGCATATGTGCGCAACAATGTTGTCTGTTCTTGTCTCTAATTTGGAGTCTTCTAATTCTCTACTTTATGGCTTAAACTTTCCTGCAACTCTTCGACTAAATTCATTTGTTCTGTCTACAGACTATCCAAAATTCTTTGACTATCTTAACTCCAAAATAGAATACATTCTTTCTTCTTCTCCTTTCTCTGAAATCATCATATTAAGTGATTTCAATTTTCACCACTGCCAATGATCCAGCTGGTGAACTCACTCACCAATTTTATATCCATAACAACCTTGAGCAGTTAGTGCATCTCCTTACCCATACCCCTGACTCCCTTGGTGATGAACCCAACTTTAAATTTGTTAATAGTGGTGTTCCTAGTTTTTTCCTCCCAAGAGCTTTTCTTCTTTTCTAATTTCTTCTTACTCGTCTTCTCCTTCTCCTTACACTGTTAAACTCTTTACTCCTTTGGGTTCATCTGATAACCTTCTTATCTCTGTATCTTGTCCTGTCTCCAAGTCTTCCACAAGAACAGCCCCAGCCTGAGGTGTGGTAACGTTTCTGGCATTTCAGTGCCACTAACTGGTCTGATTTGCAGATATACTTTTCTGATTTTCCATAATGATTAATTTTAGTGTGCAGAGCGCATCACTGAGGTGATTTTTTTCTCTCGCATGGAGGCAAACATTTCAAATTCTTTGCCTTCTAGTTAATAATAAACCTTGGTTTGACTTGGCTTGTTCTCACGCTATCCGCCGCAGTGATGTGCCTTCAGGGATTACTGTCATCTTCAAACTTCAGAAACTTTGCAACTTATATTTTATCTTGGAATCATACAAAATCTATCCTTGTAACACTAAAAATTCTTTTCTCCATAGAAAATGAAATAATCTTTCTGGTTCCTCTTCTTCATGCTATTTCCCTCATTTTGCAAAAACTGTTTAACTCTAACTTTGCTTCTTCCTCTAGTATCTTCTGACGATTCAACTGTTGTTTTGCCTTCCTCTAAACCTGAACTCCACTCAAATGTTTGCCTCTAATTCAACCTTAGACAATTCCGGAGCTGTTCCTTCTCCTTCAACCCCCTTCAACTCATTTATGCCAAAAATTGTAATTTCTGCTAAAGCGTCATTTCTGCTCTTTCTCTGAGTTTAATACTAAGGTTTACAGTCCTGATGGTATCCCTAGTGTGGTTCTCAAAATTTGTGCTCCCAAGCTTGCACCCTGCCTTGGTAAACTATTTTACTTGGGTCTTTCTACTTCAACCTTCCCTTCTTGCTGAAAACATACGCTCATTCAGCATGTGCAGAAAAAGTGGGGCCCATCTCAACTCTCTACCATCCAATTTCTTTAACTTCTGCTTTTCCTAAAGTTTTTGAATCTATTCTTAGAGGAAGATTTGGAAATATCTCAATTCTCCTTATCTTATCTCTGATCTCCAGTATGGCTTTCGTAAGAAAAGCTCTACTGGTGATCTTTTTTCCCTTCTCTTTGCCTCTTGGTCCTCCGCTCTTCAGCATTTTGGTGAATCTTTTGCTGTCATGTTAGACATATCGAAAGCTTTTGATAGAGTCTGGCACAAAGCTTTGATTTTCAAACTTCCCTTTCTCGGAATCTATCCTTCTCTCTGATTTACTTCCTATCCTATATCAGCTGTTGTAGATGGCCACCATTCATCCTATAAATCAATTAATAGAGGTGAAGAAGGATCTGTACTATCCCCAACACTTTTTCTGCTTTTCAATAATGAGCTCTCTATGACTATATCCTATCCACTCCTTTGCAGATGACTCCACCCTTCATTACTCTTTTCAGTTTGAAAGGTGCCCCTCCAGACAGTAGTTAATAGACGCAAAGAGGGTAGGGTAGCCTTGGAGCAATTAACCACTGCTGTATCTATCATTTCAAATTGGGGCAGAGAAAACATGGTATTTTCAATGCCTCAAAAACTCAATTCCTCCATCTCTCTATTTGACACAATCTTCCAAACAACTATGCTTCTTCAAAAACACACAACTCAAACCTTCATCTCTATTTAATATTCTTGGTGTTTCTTTTTCTCGTAATCTTTCTTGGAAAGATCACATTACCTCTCTTTCTAAGCAAGCTTCTAAGAGGTTTGTTGTTCTGAGGCATCTTCAGATCTTCTTCACAGCACCTTTGTTGCTTGCTCATATAGGGGTATTGTTCACCCCTATGTGTGCTTAACACATCTGTGGTGGTTCCACTCATACAGCTCTCCTTTAAAAGGTGGAGTCTAGGGCTTTTCGTCTTATTAACTCTCATACTCTCATTAATTCACTAAAGTCTCTTTCTGACCATCAAATTGTTGCGTCACTTTCTCTATACTATAGTTATTACAATGTACACTGCTCTTTTGAACTCTCATTGCATACCTCCTCCTTTGAGAAGAGCTCATGCGATATCTTTCTGAACAGTCTCATCCTTTCTCTGTCCCCAGACTTAACCGCTATGCTCAGTCTTACATGTACTCTACTGGTAAAGTCAAGAACACACTCCCTTCATCTATTTTCCCAATTTCCTATGACAAACACGTCTTCAAACGCCGTGTTTTTGAAATGTCAGCCTTTAATCTGACCAGGATCTTGATTTGCTCCTTTCTCTGAAGGAAATTTGGTAGGCCTCTGACCTTTGCCCACCAGAGGAAAAATTAAATTGAATTGAATTGAATTAAATTATATATATATATGGGTCATTCCAAGTCACTTCAACCAAAATTTGGCAATTTTTTCCGTGACCCCTTTCGATTTTTATGAAAAATGGCACACTAACAGATCTTGTTGAGAAAATATGAATGGCGTTTATTGCAGGTCTCTAGCTCATACGGTTCAGAAGATATGACCTTTGAAACTTTGGTCAAAAATGTCAATTTTCAGAGAGTAGTCCGAGGTCAAAATACAATATCTCGGCTTCTATGGCACTTAGAAGCATCGTGTAAAGACCATTTAAAAGATCTTGAATAGCGGTACAACATTTATTTAGATGATTTTGACCTCGGAGGTCAAATAAAAAATTTGACCTATTGTGACCTTGACCTTGACCTTGAAAAAAAACCTCCTCTTCGATTTTTTTTCAAACTTTGCTGAATTATTGTTATATATGTATATTTTAATTTTTTTAATGAATTATTTTTGGTTTTGGCTTGGTTTAGAAAATATAAGCAATTTAATAAGTACAAATATCACATTTTTCACTTTTTTGCGATTTTTATCTCATTCAATGTATAGTTCCAACATTTCCATTTCTCTTTCTCTCTCATATATATATATATATATATATATATATATATATATATATATATATATATATATATATATATATATATATATATATATATATATATATATTGTAAGGGGCTGGCTGCTGCCGAGTATATTTTTCTCGTTTCAGATTGCATGGGGTATTCTCTGAGGAATATAGTCTTACCTGCTTGTTGCTTTGCTGTTATGCTGTTTGATTTTGACTGTGCTTGGGATCCACAATATTAATGTGCATGTGCCATGTCCTAGACTGGAGAGCGTGAAGGGAGATTGATGTTAACGTGTTTATTTGTTTAGATACGTTAATGTTATTCTTCTATGTTAAATTTATTTTTATTATTATTATTATTTATTGAGTGCACTTGTGCTAATGAAAAGTCTTATGAGCTATTATTGTTCCCATTTCGGGCAATAATTAAAAACAGGTTATTCTTATTCAAACAGGTTGTTATTTTCAAGAAGGCATATTACTCTTTCAAGAGTAGGTTATATTCTTTGTGTTTTTATTATTATTATTAATTCATTATATATTTTTAGATCATTTAAACTAAGGTGAGGCACTGGGGTAATTATTTATAATTCTCACAGGTGCCGGTCTAGGGCCTTATTGCCTAGTGCTAATCTGGAGTTATAATCTCTATACCTATCAGGTAGAAAATATAGACAAGAGACCTTAATGGTTTATGAGATTATCATATATTTTTTTTTTTTATATAAAATTTTAATATTTAATATTCACTTTGGGAAAAGAAAATATGTCAGTAGTGTGATAAATTTCACAGTAAAACGCTTTCCACTTTCAAATCTTTGGTTGTTTTAAGCCATTACTCTTTTTTTTTTCTTTATTTTGTGTATATAAAGAGGCTATCTTGTGTACTGTGAACTATAGATAATTTTATGTGAACATTGTAAGTGTAAGATCAATATATATATATATATATATATATATATATATATATATATATATATATATATATATATATATATATATATATATATATATATATATATATATATATATTCCCCATGCAATCTGAAACGAGAAAAATATACTCGGCAGCAGCCAGCCCCTTACAATATATATATATATATATATATATATATATATATATATATATATATATATATATATATATATAATATATATATATATATATATATATATATATATATATATATATATATATATATATATGAGAGAGAAAGAGAAATGGAAATGTTGGAACTATACATTGAAGATATAAAAATTGCAAAAAAGTGAAAAATGTGATATTTGTACTTATTAAATTGCTTATATTTTCTAAACCAAGCCAAAACCAAAAATAATTCATTAAAAAAATTAAAATATACATATATAACAATAATTCAGCAAAGTTTGAAAAAAATCGAAGAGGAGGTTTTTTTTCAAGGTCAAGGTCACAATAGGTCAAATTTTTTATTTGACCTCCGAGGTCAAAGTCATCTAAATAAATGTTGTACCGCTATTCAAGATCTTTTAAATGGTCTTTACACGATGCTTCTAAGTGCCATAGAAGCCGAGATATTTTATTTTGACCTCGGACTACTCTCTGAAAATTGACATTTTTGACCAAAGTTTCAAAGGTCATATCTTCTGAACCGTATGAGCTAGAGACCTGCAATAAACGCCATTCATATTTTCTCAACAAGATCTATTAGTGTGCCACTTTTTATACAAATCGAAAGGGGTCAGGGTTTTTGTCGTGTTGAAGTGACTTGGAATGACCCATATATATATATATATATATATATATATATATATATATATATAATATATATATTATATATATAATATATATATATATATATATATATATATATATATATATATATATATATATATATATATATATATATCAATATAAAATAAATGAAAAAATAAATTATAAAAAAATATAATTTATGAATTAACCTAAAAAATATATTACCAGGGTCTGGAGCAGCCATAACTGCTGTCATTTTCACCATTGAAACTTTCCCACAATCTGTAATAATATATATATATATATATATATATATATATATATATATATATATATATATATATATATATATATATATATATATATATATATATATATATATATATATATATATATATATATATATATATATATATATATATATATATATATATATATATATATATATATATATATATATATATATATATATATATATATATATATATATATATATATATATATATATATATATATATATATATATATATATATATATATATATATATATATATATATATATATATATATATATATATATATATATATATATATATATATATATATATATATATATATATATATATATATATATAATATATAATATATATATATATATATATATACTGATATATATATATATATATATATATATATATATATATATATATATATATAATATATATATATATATATATATATATATATATATATATATATATATATATATATATATATATATATATATTATATATATATATATATATATATATATATATATATATATAGTATATATATATATATTATATATATATATATATATATATATATATATATATATATATATATATAAAAAGTGGTGGATATCAAAATTTCAACCAATACCGATACAACACCTTTAGAATTTACTGATACTGAAAACATTTTTTTTTTACTGAATTTGGGGAGGTTGACAAAAGATTGAAAACCAATCAATAACTATAAAATTTAGGTTTTCTGCTTTCATTAATATATTCTTTAGGTCTATCAAAATGGATTCCCTCCTACAAGTCTTGTGCTAAATATAAATACAGGGTATCCCACTGGCTCTTGGTCCCATACATGCACTTATAATATGAAAGTAGAGGTCATAGGTTAATAAAATTTGCCATGAAAACGAACCTTGGTGTGTGAGAATGATGCATTTGACACCAACATAATGGGAGTTACAACATTAACTGCCTTCTGAATGCAGTTTTTCAGTTGCGTATGAATACATGGCTTGTTGTGAAACTGTCTCCTTTTCAGACAGTCCCATAGGGAGAAATCTGAAGGGTATTTCATTTGATTTTGGTGTCCAAAATATGTAAGTGGTGAATACCAAAATTTCAACCAATATCAATACAATACCTTTAGAATTTACTGAATTTGTGGAGGTTGAAATAAGATTGAAAATAATCAATAACTATAAAATTAAGGTTTTCTGTTATTAATAATATCTAGTTCTTTTGAAGTCACATCTATAAAAACTATTCAAATATGAAACTTTAGGTCAATCAAAATAGATTCCATCCTATAAATCATGTGCTAAATATATCATAAAGAATAAATAACGACTCAATTTTGAACATGTTGATGTTGGACATGTGGCAAGGGGTGATCTCCTCCTTAAAACATCCAGAAAGGATACTAATTATACCAACAAACCATAATATCTTATTAAATATGTTGTGCTGAGAAAATCATGTTTAAAGAACTTATGTCGGAAAATACAGAGTTGAGGAGATATAGCCCACACAAACTCTGGTTTTGAGGTGGGTACAGAGCATACTGAAAACAATTTAATATTTATTTATTGCATAAACATAGGTATGGTAGTCAAAATATAACTCTTCTGAAGCGTTACAGAGTTCTTCACTTTTTATCATGGAGTGCGTTCAATACAGTCCGATGAGACACACCATGGAGACAGGTAAGGGTTCTGGAGCTGACCATCAATCCCTTGCAACTTCCTGGAGAATAGCGTCCTCCTTCACAGGTATATGAACATTGGCCATCCACAGTCATCTGTGCAGAGATATCAGGTGTCCGCTTTCATGCACCTTCCAAAGGATGAGGTGAAGGTCATGTGATGGGGATGTAGTGTATTAAGATATGTGGTGTGATACAAACTTGCTGCCTAACAAATGTTCCCTTTCATCTGCCCATACGTAAGTATGATATACTACCGTATCTTCCATTGCCAAGCATTTTACCAAACATATCACAATTTCACACCTGTTAATAAATGGTCATTGGGTCTATACATTCTTTGTACTGTACGTTCAACTCATCCACCAGTTGCCACATACCATATATACCTCCACAGGGAGGTATTTGTGATATCTCCTTAACTGTGCATTTCCTGGCCTTAAATAAATAAACATGATTTGCCTAGATATATTTAATAAGATCCCAGAGTTTATTGCTATAAATATAAACCCTGTTTATATACCAGGGCTGGGGAACTGATGAAATGTTTCAGCTCCGGATCCAGAGCCATTGTCAGATGTGGCTCTGGTACCGGAGCCATTGATTTGAGTGGCTTTGGCTCCATCTTTGGTTTGAAGATTTTCTAACTTTTATACAGTTGTATTTAGGTATTACCGCCACCCAGGAACATTAACCCAGATGCAGTTCTGCGGCAATGGGACTCAAAACTACATTCTTTTATAATAGTTTTGAGCTGAACACAACTTTGCTAGCATAATGAAAAGTCCCATTTCTTTTAAATCAATACAACTAAATTTATAAAGCAAAATATACTATTCATAAAAAAAAAAAAAAATTTCAAAATTAGTTTGTTTTAAGAAACAGAGTGACTGCAATTAGATCTTTCATCGAAGCTCGTTAAGTCTCTACAATTATTTAAAGGGCCGAAAAATTTTGTGTTGTTGGCATTGAAGTTACTGTATAAGCAACATTCTGAATTATTTCTGGGTAATATGGAATCGCCTTTAAGGCATTTTCTCCATAACAGACAAAGCATGAGATATATCAAGCTTAAATTTAGCAATAGGAGATCCTCGTTTACTATCAATTTTTCCTTCAGTCCAACAGCATTTGGCATTCAGGTCAAGAACATTTCATAGCTGTTTCATCCTCAAAATTTAAAGAGGATGATGAAGTTGAAGGTTGGTTTACAATAAGTACTTGGCATTTTCCACTTTCTTTTTTTTGAGTTTGATTACTGCTCCATTAATCAATGCTATCTTTCCTTGACTGGCCTGTACATCATTCAGCGTAATCCAGTACATAGAATCAATATAGATTGCAGCAAGTAATATATACTTCATTATTAAGGAGAGCTTCCTCTTTTTTCCATTGACTCTTTAATAGCATCTGTAATTGGTCCACAAATTTGAGAAAGTGTCAGCATAAGCTTTGTCACTCTTTATAAAAGAAGCCAGAGGTTAACTCAGCCGCTTGTAATCTTTTAGTCAATCCAAACTCTTTGAGAACTTCAACTAGATTTCTTATAAATTCTGATGAGTGTTGTGCTTGTGCTTCTCGAATGGCTAAAGTACTTATTTCGTTATTTGCGTTGGTTGATTGGACATTTATTGCAAAATAATTTATTCTCTGTCTAGTACAAGCATCCATTTTTAGGAAAAATAATTTCCCATGGAGCATTTGTTTCCTCCCTTTTTTCTGCCTTTCAGCTTCATTTATTACAATTTTTCTTACATCATACCTTTCTATAGGTACTACAGCGCAAATGCCCGAGGAAACTATTCACCCGCATACCTCCACCTTTATGTCATCCTCGTAGCATAAGGGGTGCATTGTCTGCACATCAATTTTGCGTGGACATAGGCAACTCCAGGCTTGTCCGCTGTGGTGCTTTCTCCTCTCCTGCTGTATCTGTTCTGTGGAACTCTCTCTCATCTTTGGTGTTTCCTGCTGAATTTAATCTCAATTTCTTTAAAGCCTGCATCTGCACTCACCTAAGAAATTTGCATTAGGTGGATCATGCAGGGGTTGTTTTTTTGAATTATTAATTTTTTTTTTTTTAAACTTTTACTTTATTTTTATTTTTTGAATAGGGCTTTGCCCATGAGTGGTGGTGATGTGTAAAAAAAAAAAATTATAAAGAAGGAGTAGAATAGCCAACGTTCACTCAAAATAATGATTATATATATACATTTTTTCAGGAAAAAAAATCAGAAAATTTTTGATTCATAATAGTGATCCAACAGGTTTACTTAGGTAAAATGAAAAATGAAAATATGAAAAAAAAAATTTTTTTTTCAGTGATGACTCTCTTGCCTTCTGGAAGGTAAACAAGAATGATCTCACACTAGCAACTCTGGAAAGAGTATATTTGCGCCCATTAGCAAGCTCCAGTGAAAAAAAATTCAAAGTAGGGAAATCAATTCAAGAAGATACGGTATAATCAAACTATTGCCAAAAAATGTAGAATTGGTAATGTTTTTAAAATACAATCTTAGAGCAGAACATATTCATCATCACTGCCTTCTGTTCCTGAACATTTCATTCCTCCCAAATTTTAAAACTTATGATGTAAATGTTCTAGAAGATTCTAATAGTAAATAGTGATCTAAGTGAATGTTGTTTGTATCCTCTTTTCTGTTGCATTTCATATCAAATATGTAATGAAGGAATAATGGAACTAAAATCAATTTTCTTATATTTTGTTTGATTTAATCCACCATTAATAAGTATAATTTGCAATTAACCCCACCAGGTAAACACAGTTTCCCCAATTATTAGCCATGGTTGGCTAGGGCCCCGGTCAGTCCCTATCTGTTATTGATCTTAAAACATTACAGGCAAGAATTAGTCAAGCCTGCACAAAGAGTACCTAAACAATGTAGGACATCTACAAGTTCTGTTGTTAAGAAGTCTCCAGTGTAGCGGCTATCAAGTATCAATTCAAACTATTTATAAATAAAACATATGAATATATCACCATTATTCTCTAATATTATTACTACTATAATAATGATAATGATAATCATACTATTAATATATTAATATTATGAATACAAATAATTACACTGGGTAACAAAAAAAATTTTTGGGAAAATCGTCCAGGGTTTTCCAGTGGAATTAGACTATTTGAGATGCGCTGAGTCCGAAAATGGCCTTTGTTTTTTTCAATCAGGTCTGGTTTGTTCGCTACAGACATTCGCTATATTCTTCCAGAAATATAGGATTGAACTCAAAACCTCAGCATATTTAGACTAATTTTGGTGTTCTGAGTCCAAAAATCACCTTGGTTTTGCTCTATCAGGTCAACTTTTTGAGATACAGCCATAGGTCTACCTGACGAGCTATACATATGATAATTATCGTATGTATAGCTCGTCAGGTAGGCCTATGGCTGTATCTCAAAAAGTTGACCTGATAGAGCAAAACCAAGGTGATTTTTGGAATCAGAACACCAAAATTAGTCTAAATATGCTGAGAAACCCCTGACGATTTTTTGGCTGTTACCCAGTGTTATTATATAGATAATGATAACATTAATGATAATGACAATATGCATAATAATGCATTTTTAATAGGATATATATATATATATATACTCTGTAATTTTATGCACACTATTCTTCCAATTAGAACACTACATATAATGAGTAATAAAATTTACATTCTTAACTAGTTTTTCCTTAACCTGTCGTTTCATAAGGTGTGAAGGTTAGAAACTTTTTCAATTATTTTACTACAGTATGATATGAAAAACCAAACATGTGCACTATATCATTTATCTATATCAGATTTGAAATAAGAATGAACAAAGTTTCAAGTAAAAGTTTTAGTAAAGAAAGATATGATAGATGTATTATTTAATAATTTGTGAAAATGGTAAATTTTTCTATATGTAAATATATTTCTTCTTATGTTAGAAAACTAATTTTGTTACATTTGTTTACAACAGTTAATATCATACAATTACTGAAGCTTGTTAAGAGAATTGTCAATAAACAAGCAAATGTATTAATTTAAAAAGGTTTGTGGTAATTTGCAAATTGCCTAGTATATTCTGAGGTCATTTTAACATCATGGAGGTCTGTGGTTGGAACCCCCAGAACATATGCAATAAGAGTAATGTTGAATTTCCATGCTCACAGACCTCTACCCACATACAACAGGGATGCTAAAGCATCTCTCGAGTATATATCAAGTTACCATATATGCTCCCTACATGGATCAAATTGTAATTTATCACAGGTTTTTTTTAATATATATATATATATTTTTCCTACCACGATTTGCCTACTTATGAACAATTCTCTTAACAAGGTCAACAACACTTTGTTAATGTTTGGTCACATTCTAGCACATTTGGGAATAAAACAAAGAAAAAAAGAAGAGAAATACAAGCTGTCTTGACAACTGTTAAGATGCAACTTGAAGATTTTTATGATATAACATTGTCAATTCAAGAAGAGGGCTTATCATTGAATCAACAGCAAAATTTAAAAAGGTTTTATCTTCTTGTCTCCCATTAATAACATCAAAATGATAGTTGAAATTATAGGTTTATAAATTGTAGTTTTGTGTTATTAACTAGATGCATTAAACCTCTTATGAATGTGAATACTTTGTTAGCTTGGCAAATTTATGTATTTTTGAAACTTTTGCAAATATGTATGTTACAGATGTGAAGATATAATGTCTGAGTTAGTATCTGCACTTGAAGTTGCAAACTACTCCAAAAGAATTCAAATTTTGAGTTTGTCTCCATTCTCTATAGAAGCAAGAGCTCATATGTTTAATACATCTCATAGATTGGTAAAAAGGAGCAGAGAACTAAAAAAGACAATAAGGAATTCTACCCTTTGTACCTCCAGTGAGTATAGGGAAGGTTATTTCTTTGGAAATGGAAAATAAAGTGATGGAGTTTTATGAAATGGATGAATATAGCAGGATGTGTCCTGGAAGGAGAGAGTGCATTATAGTTAGAGAGAGTAATGGACAAAAAAATTACAAGCAAAAGAGATTATTGTTAGGAAACCTAAAAGTTGTATGAAATATACAAAAGCAATAAAAATTTCCCTCAAACTGGGTTTTCAAGCTTCTGCAGTCTTCGTACACCCTACTGCATATTAGCAGGTAGAACTGGTACATACACAGTATATATATGTTTGCACCAATCATAAAAATCCAAAATTGCAGTTGGCTGCTTTAGGAGAATGCAGAGTGACATACAAAGATCTAATTTATTAAGCTGTGTCACCTGTGTGTGACATAAATAACAAAGAATGTATGCTACAAAGATGCAAAAACTGTGATAGAGAAACAGGGGTCAAATCATTCCTGGATTGCCTAGATAATGTTGACTATGCTAAAGGTATAATATGTTACAAGCAATGACTGACAACAGATAGATTTAAATTAATTGAAAAAGGAAAAGATGTTGATGCTTTTTTAAATTCCTTATCTAAAGATATTGTAAAATTAACAAGACATCATTTTATTGCAAATAAACAGTCATTGTACTTCTCTAATTTGAAGATACTAAAGGAAGAAGAAATCATAGCAGTGGGTGATTTCTCTGAAAATTACACATTCATTATACAATAATCTAGGCAAGGGAGTCATTGGGATAATGCTCAGTATACTATCCATCCCTTCATAATTTAATTTAAAGAAAAAAAATAAGAAAATAAAGAAAAAATTATTTTCATAAAACACCAAAGCTTTTGTTTTATTTCTGACAATTTGAAACATACTCCTGTTATGGTTTATGCATTAATTTTCATACCTGGTAGAAAATGTAAAACAGAAATTGCCTAATGTAAGGAAAATAAATTATTTCAGTGATGGATGCCCAACACTACAAAAATAAATCAAACTTTATTAATATATGCCACCACAAATTAGACTTTCAAATTGAGGCAGAATGGAATTTTGCAATATAACATGGAAAAAATGCATGTGATGGGTTAGGAGGAACAGTAAAGTTTTCCCATGCAAGGGCAAGTCTTCAAAGAATATATAAAAATTAAATATTAATGTCAGATGATGTTTTTAAATATTGTAAAACTAAACTTTCAGAAAAGATCATAATTTTTTACATAAGAGAAAGTGAACTAAAAATGTTTCTATGATCAATTATCAGATAGATTAAAAAAGGGCAAAACAATAATTGGGACACAAAGATTGCACAGATATAATCCTTTAAATGAAAGTCAGTTAGAGGTATATGTGACATCAACAGACAATGTCCCTCAAGTAGCTGATGTCACAGCAGACAACTACTTGGATATAGATATGCAAATTAAAGTCAACCATTATTTAGCATGCATACATGATCATAATTTATGGATAGGATTGGTTGAAGATTCTGATGAATATTTTAATGATTATTTAATCAATTTTTTATATCCTCAGGGCTTTCAAAAGAGTATTTATTTCCTTCAAAAGAAGAAAAATGTAGTATAGTAATCAAAGAAAATATTGTAAAGATTTTGAAGGCTCCAAACCTTACTGAAGGATTTAGGATAAAATATACATTTGATAATCAAGACCTAAAAAGTGCATTGAAGATACTACAAGCACATTATTTGAAAAGAAAACAAAAAAGTTTTACTGAAAGTCAAATATTTTATTTCATAAAATTGTCCTTCATATCTGTATTATATGATAAAGGAAAATACAACAATATTTTTCATGAAAAATTCATCATTGTCACATATCATTTGTAAAAATATTGACCAGTGGTGAAAAAAAAATAATTTCTTAAAATTATTTAGTGTTTTAAATTCCAAAGTTTTATTAGTTTTATTTATGTAAAATATGTTGATTTTTCATAATCAGAAAAAAAAAAAACTTTCCAATTGGCTTGAGGGTCAAAGGTCAAGGTCATTTCAAGGTCACTTAATAATTATTATTAATTCTACAGCTGTTTCCATTTCCAATGATACATATGTCCTTATTGCATCACATTTTGCCATATTATGGTTAATTTACCAAAGTGGGTGTGACCTTTATGTTTGATCTTCATGGCCTCATACCTCAAAAAGTACTTTCCAGATTGAACTAAAACTTGGAAAATCAATTTCTCTAGGCTAAATAACCCCATATATAAAATTTTATAACAATTGGAGAGGGTGAAGGATATCACTGGACAGACTGTGCTGGAATTGCCCTACTGCTTAAATCAAATATACAAACATAATAAAAACTATATATAATTGATTCTCAGTCCAATGTTAAAAAGTAAAAAATAAATACTATTATTTCCTGAAATATAATATGTGTGTATAACATGTACGAAAAATATGAAGAAAACAATAATTGAAACTTTCATAAATGTTTATGAGCTACTTTTTTCAAAGTTACACATTTTTAGAAAAGAATTCCTAAGAGTAGACTGAAAGTTTTTAGGTTTCTTTTCTAGTAAATTTTTTGGTTTCTAGCTAATTGCTTTTCTAAATTGCAACAAACTAAATTACTGCGATTTACATCTGGATCTATGCTGGTAATCTGTTCTCAAAGGGCATTAAAAGTTCTAAATATCTTCTTAGGATCATTTTCTACTTTGTATTCCATTTTGTCATTTCTAATGCACATAGCTGTTTAATCTCAAGATCTTCATTAATTCTTTAAAAGCTGAATCTATTAAGTCTTAAAACATTTCCAGTGTCAACTCCCTCAAAATCAAGATCTCTAATAATAACAAAATGGGAAAAATTTTCTTATTTTTATACAATTTTTGTTTTGGTCCATTTTTTTATTGGCAATATTTTTTTTTTCTTTTATAAAACTTTTTATATAACTGCCTCTATAATAACTAGTCAAATGATGGCAACCTGAAACTGGATGGAACTTCTTAAGCAATGTTGTAAATTTTGACTAATTTTAAAATTGCTCATTAACTTTACTTTCAAAGATACAGTACTGTGTGACTAGAAGTACAAAAATACAAAATTCATTGAGTATATATCATAAATCACTCATAGTATTTCAGTATTGTTTCTAATATTGAAAGAGGTTTGCATTGTACAATACTCAATCTTTATAAGTAAAAGTAAAATAAAATAATTTTATTTATGGTACATTAATATAGATACCTATTTATCCATTATATCAAACTTTTTAAATCATATAAATGCCTGGTGTATTTAATCTATATAAATAAGTTAAATACTAATATATATTCATTAGGTCTTCATAATAATATATCAAGATTTTGTGTATAGATTTTTAATTTGTAATATTTTCATTCTTTCATATACCATGAATATATATGAATAAAGAAGATAACTTCCACTATATTTGTGATAATTTAACTTAGCATACGTGCAATGGTTTAAAAAAGCCTACTCCCTATATTTTGGATGTAAGAGATTAATTTATTATTAATTTTTTGTAATGGATTACTACAGGATATTGTTGACAGTAACTCTTTAAACCTTTAAGAAAAAGTTGGATTAATATATAGTATGAATAGCTCAGCCTTTTAGGGTCTATATCTTGATTTTGATATTCCTTAGGGTATTCGTGACTTTTCAATTTATCTTAGATATTTCTTTATAGTTTAGCTTAATAAACTGCATGCTGCATATTTTGTATTATAATATGACTGAGTTGATAATTTGCTAATCCAGATACACAGTAACATTCAAAATATTTTATCCATATTATATAATATATATATATTTACAGGTAAGGTGTAGATTGTTTCTGAGTTTCGATTGTTAGAAAATAGATAATCGAAAATATTGAAGAGGCCTAATAAACAAAACTGCGAAATAGAGGGCTGTTCTACTACACCACATATATACACAATTATTATTACTTACTTTTCATATTAATTGACTTATCATACCTGAACTATGAAGTTGCCTAAAAGAGCCTAACCTACACAAGAAGTTGCCGTAAAAGAGGCTTAACCTACACAAGAACTGGCACGACATACAAGCCTAGGGCCGTATACACACAAATAAAATATATATATATATATATATATATATATATATATATATATATATATATATATATATATATATATATATATATATATATATGAGAACAAATTATACTTATATTTCAATATTCATATTTAAACAACAACAACGCACAACAATGACATCAAACGTAATTAAAAATTTGCTTAAAAAAAATATAGGTATAAAGGTATCAATAAAATAAAATATGACATAAAAATATCGAAACTCAAAAACAATCTACACCTAAGCCCTAAATACATAATGGAAAATATCAAATAATCTGTCAAAACTATCATTTACAAAGCAAAATTTAATATGCTAGTAACCGTATATAAATGCTAAAATCATAGTTATATGATAAGACCTATCCTAATTATATATTTCTAGTCATTTGATTATGCTATTTTAATAAATAGTACATGAAGGTTAACTTTAATAACTACAATTACATCAATATGTTTTGTCTAAAATTATACAAAGTGTCCTGATAAATGATGCCAGACTTTCTGCATATACTTATCCAGTCTTTTCTTAAATATTACAAGTGACACACATTCAACTATTTCATCCAGTAATCCATTCCAAAAATTAACTCTATTGCTGAATGAGTATTTTCTTACATAAAAATAACTTTTTAACTTCCTTATCATACTCACTGGTCTCCTTTCCATACTTTATTACAAAGAACTTATTTATCTCAATATTATTATTTAATTATTTTAAATATAAATGTATAATACATTTAAAAAATGAAAATATTTATAATGTTAATACAGAATCAGAATTCACTCCAAAACTGTCCCTTACACCTAATTTTGGGGTAAAACAGGTAAATTAACTTTGCTCATGCTATAAAATGGTTTTGACAATGAATGAAATTACTTACATAAGCTTGAGAGCTAAAACTTTCCTAGGCCTACCAGGAAATATCGACTGGGGCTGTTTGTAATAAAGTAATTAGTCCGGTTTAATCATAAGGTTTCTCAGACCAAATTAGTCCACTTTGATCATTAGGACAAATTCTAAACCAGGTTTAAAAACCCGATCAAATATTACCTAAAACTCATATTTATGTAAAATACTAAGCAAATGAGAATAATGTGCCATTATAAACTACACAAATGTCTGTAACGACAATGTCTAATTAATTAATCTACTTATAAACAAGTACAAAATTCAATTATTCACAGCCCAGATGATTGGGCTCAAAGCGAAAATCTACGGTTCATCGATTTTCTTCTTTGGATAGGAATTTGGATGGCGAGTGAGGGGAAAACGACAAAGTATATTTATATTTGCTCATACCACAGTTTATTATTTTAGTTTGTGCTTACTCACAGTAATAATGGATACGACAAAATAATATACATACATACATACATACAAATATATATATATACATATATATATATATATATATATATATATATATATATATATATATATATATATATATATATATATATATATATATATATATATATATATATATATGCAGTTGGGTGCATCTCCTTACCCGTATTCCTGACTGTCTTGGTGATGAACCCAACATATTAGATCTTTTTCTAACTTTTTATCCTTCTCATAACACTGTTAAACTCTTTCCTTCTCTGGGTTCATCCGATCACCTTCTTATCTCTGTATCTTGTCCTGTCTCTTCAAGTCTTCCGCAAGAACGACCCCCGCTTTCGGCGAGGAGAAGTTTCTGTCATTTCGTTGCCACTAACTGGTCTGACTCTCGGTCGTACTTTTCTGATTTTAAATAGAATGATTACTGTTTCCGTGGAGCACATTACTGAGGTGATTCTCTCTGGCATGGAGTCGTACAAATATTCCGTATTCTTTCCCTTCTACTAAATATAACAAACTTGGTTTAACTCTGCTTGTTCTCCTGATATCCGCCGCAGGTATGCTGTCATCAGGGACTACCGTAGTCTTCAAACTCCAGAAACTCACGGTACTTATATTTCATCCCGGAATCGTGCAAAATATATTCTTCGAGATACTAAAAACTCTTTTTTCCGTCGCAAATACAATAATCTTTCTGGCACCACTTCCTATAGGCCTTTCTAACATTTCACAAAAAAATGTTAACTATAACTTTGCTTCTTCCTCTTTCCCTCCTCTAGTATCTTTTAACAGTTCAACATTAGTTTTATTTCCTCTAAAACTGAACTCTTTGCTCAAACTTTTGCCTTTAATTCAACCTTAGACGATTCCGGGGCTGTTCCTATTCCATCAACACCCTCCAACTCATTTATGCCTAAAATTGTGATTTGCTTCTAAAGACGTCATTTCTGCTCTCTCTGAACTTCACAATAAGAAGGCGTACGGTCCTGATGGTATCCCTCCTATGGTTCTCAAAACTTAAACTTCCGAGCTTGCATCTTGCCTTAGTAAATTCTTTTGTCTATGTCTTTCTACATCTACCTTCAGTGGCGTCTCGTCATTATGGGCTACAGGGCTGCAGCCCCTCCAAATTAAAAATACCAGACATAGGATGTTGATATAAATATGAAATTTTTGTCAGAGAAAAGTGATTTAAATTCATTTTTTTAACAACTTAATACATAAAAAGTATAAATCATTAAAGAAAATAGGAAGTAGATGCATTTTGCAACTGCAAATTTTTGGGTACGATATTATTTTTCAAGCATGCCATTATATAAAATATGGGCTGCAGAATTTCAGTCCTAATTTAGGACAACTTATCACTTCTTAAATAATAAGACAGATATGGCAACTTACGAAAAAAACAATGCAAAATTGCAATAGCAGTTTTTATCAAGTATCTAGTTTGTCTTTCTGTCCTTTTAAGTACAGATCAAAATGAATATAAACAGACTAAGACAGTTGTTTAAAGTCTCATGTCGAGGGAGGTTGTTTTTTTAATTGTGGAAGAAAAATTACAAGATTTATATGTTTTTTTTCTTGTTCGATATATATATATATATATATATATATATATATATATATATATATATATATATATATATATATATATATATATATATATATATATATATATATATATATATATAACATTATGCCAGACTTCACTTCTACATACTTAAATATTACAAAAACTACTAAACGTACATTAAAAAGGATAACATTTTTGTAATCCTTGCAGAATTTTAAGTAATAATTGAGAATAAGAAAAAAATCTTATAATAATTTTAATAAATACGTAATAATTGGTTTTTTATGTTGAAAGACGTACGTTTGGTAGCGTCTGTTTTTGTGAGATAAATTTTTCCAATTTTGAAGGAAGATAAATTTAGCGATTGAGTAAGAATAGTGTAAAAAAATGTGAAATTTATATAATTTGGTGTAATATGACAGTATGCTTTTAAAACATTATTTATATTAAAGCAATTACAACTCCGATGACGACGTCTGAAGCAGAGAGATGTTTCTCGACTTTGAAGAGAATAAAAACTTTTAAATGTAGTACCATGTGCAACGAGAGATTGAATGTATTAATGATGCTTTCAATAGAGAGCGAAATGGTCTGTAAAATACCAGATTTCAATGAAAAAATAATTGAAAACTTTTCGACATCTAAAATTCGAAGAATTAATCTTATTTTTAAATAAGAATATAAGCAAGTTTTCAAGAATAAATAAGGTACGTTTGAAATTATATATATATATATATATATATATATATATAATATATATATATATATATATATATATATATATATATATATATATATATATATATATATATATATATATATATAATATTATATATAAAATATTGAAATTTTACAAGACAACACACACACACATCACACACACACACACATTATATATATATATATATATATATATATATATAATATATATATATATATATATATATATAATATATATATTTATATATATATATATATATATATATATATATATATATATATATATATATATATATATTATATATATATATATATTATATATATATATATATATATATATATATATTATATATATATATATATATATATATATATATATATATATATATATATATATATATATATATATATATATATATATATATATATATATATATATATATATATATATATATATATATAAACTTGCAGCCCCTCCTTACCAAGTTTACACGAGCCGCCACTGTCTACCATCCCTTCTTGCTGGAAACGTTTCCCTTATTCAGCCTGTGCCGAAGAAGGGGGACCCATCTCAACCCTCTAACTACCGTCCAATTTCTTTAACCTCCGTTCTTTCCAAAGTTTTCGAATCTATCCTTAACAGGAAGATTTGGAAACATCTCAATTCTTCCATTCTTATCTCTGATCGCCAGTATGGCTTTCGCTAGAAACGCTCTTCTAGTAATCTTCTTTCCCTTTTCCCTGACTCTTGGTCCTCCGCTCTTCGGCATTTCGGTGAATCTTTTCCTGTCGCACTGGACATATCGAAAGCTTTCGATGGTGTCTGGCACAAAGCTTTGATTTCCAAACTTCCCTTTTTCGGAATCTATCATTCTCTCTGTGGCCTTTTCTTTGATTTCCTTTCTGGTTATTATATAGCATATCTATGATATCTTCTTCGAAAATACACAACTCTAACCTTTATCTCTCCTTATTATTCTTGGTGTTTTCTTTTTTCTCGTGATCTTTCTTGGAAAGATCAATTATTCCTCTTTCTAAACAAGCTTCTAAGAGGTTAGGTGTTCTGAGGAGCCTACAGCATTTCTTCAATCCACCACAGTTGCTTGCTCTGTATAGGGGTGTTGTTTTCAACTGTATGAAGTATGCATCACACATATGGGGTGGTTCCACTCATACAGTTCTCCTGGATAAGGTGGAGTCAAGGGCTTTTCCTACTATGAACTCTCCTGCTCTCACTAATTCTTTCCAGTCTCTTTCTGCCCGTCGAATTGCTGCGTCACTCTAGCTGCGTTCAGAAACCGAGCAAAAGCGAGCGGATCGCTGGCTTTTTGGCTGATTGCCGTTTTTTCTCAACCTTCTGTGAGTGTGACGTCATAGTTCGGTGCCGACGACATAAACATCGTCATAAAAATTTCAAAAAATAGAGCCATCTTTTCGCTCGCTCGAAGGACTATGGTATACGGGCGCTCGTTTGCGCTTAAATGGCTTTTGTGGCGTTTTTGTAAACAATAGAAGTGGCTTACGCCATATTACATGTTGAAATAATTAGATTTAAATTCTGTTTTCCTGCACGTTTTTAATTTTTTTATGTGTAATATGTATTAAATAGGCTAAATAAATGTATAATTAATGCATTGTCAAAGTAATTATGAATTCTGGTTTAAAATTATCCCTTATTTAAAACGTTAAAATACCTTTTTTTAGGGTAAAGGATTTCCAGAAAACCAAAGAACAACCATGTTAAGTGAAATACATGAGTTATAAATTGCAACATTGTTAAAATAATATATGATTTTGGGCAAAGGGCCTATTATTTGAATTTACAGTAGATTTTGAATATTTAAAAGAGCACATTTACCATACCCATATTAACCTGTATAGCATATCCTTTATTATGTAAATTTATAATACTTTTATAAAGATTTACCTTGTAATCTAGTCTTATTAGAAGAGTACATAGAAATTTTAATATGGCTTAGCCCAATAACACACACACACAGACATTATATATATATATATATATATATATATATATACATATATATATATATATATATATATATATATATATATATATATATATATATATATATATATATATTATATATATATATATTTTTTTTTTTTTTTTTTTTTTTTTTTTTTTTTTTTTTTTTTTTTTTTTCTCTTTTTTTATATATATATATTCTATATATATATATATATAATATATATATATATATATATATATATATATATATATATATATATATATATATATATATATATATATATATATATATATATATATATATATATATAATATATATATATATATATATATATATATATATATATATATATATATATATATATATATATATATATATATATATATATATATATATATATATATATATATATATATATATATATATATATATATATATATATATATATATATATATATATATATATATATATTTGGGATTTTCTGTGGCGTGAAACCCATGAAAACGCTTTATGCAGATATGGTAACTGCTTTTGCCAAGAATAAACCTTATTCTATTAAAATTTAGCCTACAAATTAATAAAAGAAATTAATAAAGAACTCACCATTTAAAATGTTCTGTAAATTGTAAAGTAACGGGATTTATTTGATTTCCAAAGTAAATTAACTTGGATGTGTGGCTCTTTTGTATAAGCGCATAAGTAAATTTTAAAAAGTAGTAAATTAAGTAACTTTGCAGCCAAGTAGAAACATAAACATAAACCCAAGCAAGAACTTACAAAACTCTACTCAAAACCCAAGGCCTAGATTAAACAGTAAGTCACGTCAATCATACAATTCAAGTTAATAAACTAACCCAAACCCAAGCAATCAAAAGTCAATTTAATTCAAATAGTAAAAAATAGTTATGAGGGTTGAGTATGTCAAGTTAGGCCCTAAACTTCTTTTCACAAAGCTTTATAAAAACTCTTACCTAAGGGTTTTAAAAGAATATATAACTACAATTAGGCTATATTAGTTTAATTAGTTAATACATTACGTTCTGGAAGATTTCTTAAGTCAATATGGGCGATATTATTGTTAAACACAATTACATTTTTAACTTTGTTCCAACGAGGTTCAAGCCTAAGGTGCAAGACAGTAACGGCATAACCTTCAAGCGTGTGTCCAGTCAAACATGAAGTGTTGCCATTTTTTTTTATTTTTTTTTTTTTATGGCGTATTTGATACTTTAAAATTATTTTAACCATTAATTAAATCTAAAATATAAGGATTCTCAATATTATCCTCCCAACAACAAGAATTTTAATTTCAATTTCAATTTAAATTTAAATTAAGAAAGGATCAAAATTTTAAATCAATAAAGTCAAATCAATCTAGCATTAGCATATTTTCTACCATGCAAAACCTACAATGTTAAATTTAAATCTAATCTTTACAATGCTAAAATAAGCCTACAAATACCTTAAAATTAAATAATACAAACTACTTAAAACTAAATAATATTTCCATTTAAAGATTAATAAGCCTCTCCATCAGGAATTACCTGAATTTGGCTATTAGATTTAAGAGGATGCCCCTTTTGACATAAAGCAGAAATATGAGTATGAAGATTTTGTCTTATGAACTCTCCTGCTCTCACTAATTCCCTCCAGTCTCTTTCTGCCCGTCGTATTGTTTCGTCACTCTCTCTATACATCGCTCTTTCAATGGATACTACTCTTCCGTCGCATACCTCCTCCACTGAGAAGGGCTCGTGCCACACTACTTTCTACACAGTCTCATCTTTTATCTGTTCAACTCTCTGACCCCAGACTTAACCGCTATGCTCAAAACTTATATGTAATCTTCTGGAAAAGTCTGGAACACACTCCCTTCTTCTATTTGCCTAGCTTCCTTTAACTTACATACTTTCAAACGACGTTTATTGGGATATGTCAACCTTCAATTTGACAATATTTTCGATTTTCTCCCCGGCTAGTGGAAATTTTAGTAGACCTTTGGCATTTGCCCTCCAGAGGTATATATATATATATATATATATATATATAATATATATATATATATATATATATATATATATATATATATATATATATATATATATATATATATAAGTAGTGTATGAACACTTTACCAGGCTAGAATTGGCACTAGGAATTGTCACTAGGAATTTGCAAGGAATTTGCAAATTCACGTACCTTTGTGAGGTGTTTTTTGCGGTTTTATCTTAATTGAGATCTTGTTTTGCGGTTTT
>SEYY01001945.1:52500-57500 GCA_009176605.1 Armadillidium nasatum | reverse complement strand
ATTTGGAAACTTAAATGACATTGATAATTATAGACCAGTTATGATGTCTTCGATATTTCTAAAAATACTCGAATATGGTATTTTTAATAGGATAAAAGACTATATGATCATTAATGACAGGCAGCACGGTTTTAGGCCAAAGTATTCTACAACAACTGCTGCCGTTACATTAAAAGAAACAATTGCAAGTTACATAAATAAAGGTTCAATGGTCCATGCTGCTTTTTTGGATTTGACAAAGGCTTTCGATAAAGTAAATCATAAGATCTTATTTAAAAAACTATAAATGTTCCGAATTTTCTAGTGAATATTATAGTTGGGATATATGAAAATCAATCGGCTTGTATAAAATATAAGAATGGTTTTTCAGAATTTTGGCAAATTAGAAATGGAGTGAGACAAGGAGGGATATTATCTCCTCTCCTTTTTTGTGTTTATATTAATGGATTAGTTGATAAAATTTCGGAGTGTAAAGTGGGAACAAAATTTGGACTTTATATTTCTAACAATATCATGTATGCAGATGACCTGGTTCTTCTGTCCCCATCAATTGTGGGATTACAAATTTTGTTAAACAACGCAGAAAAAGTAATAACAAGGCTATGTTTGAGGATTAACTATGAGAAAAATGTTACAATGAATTTTTGTAAAAAGAATTGCAATTTTAAGGAGATTGAATGTAAGTTTGTTTTGCCTAACGGTATACTGAAACAGGTAAATGAAACCAAATATTTAGAAAATATTTAGAGAAACCAGATATTGAAAGAGCAAGAAATAAATTTTTTAGTAAATATAGAGCTTTCGGACAAGTCGCCTGACATAGATAGGTAATACTTATCATCAAGTATTATATTTTTTCTTTTTTCAATTGTTTTGGTCTATTTCAAATTTATATATCACAAGCTGGTATTGAGGTCATACATTTTATATATATATATATATATATATATATATATATATATATATATATATATATATATATATATATATATATATATATATATATATATATATATATATATATATATATATATATATATATATACAAACTTTAATGTTTTAAAATCTAATTTAATCAATTAAATTAATTTAAGCAGTCATTTAATTTAATAAATATTAAAAAGGCCAAACGAATAAATAAAAAAAAAAACGTACGTCAAACGAAAATTTTTAAAAGACTTTAGCGACAGCCATGATTAAAAACATTGAAATTAATTCAATTCAGAATAATTAAAAATAATTAAATTTCTTTCATTTTAAAATGAATTTTATAATAAGATGATAAAATAATTATCCGTATATTAATATGAATATGCAAATCTATTTGAGTATGAATATTTACAAAAGAAATTTATTCTAAGAGAAAGCCTTGGAATTACTTCTCCATATTTAAATACATCACGTGACTTATAAAGATTGTTGCAGTGAGCATAAAGTTACAGCAGAAGAACTCGTGGAACGCTTTACCTGAAAATTCTTCAAGATCTATATATATATATATATATATATATATATATATATATATATATATATATATATATATATATATATATATATATATATATATATATATATATATATATATATATATATATATATATATATATATATATATATATATATATATATATATATATATATATATATATATATATATATATATATATATATATATATATATATATATATATATATATATATATATATATATATATATATATATATATATATATATATATATATATATATATATATATATATATAAATCTTTTTCGTTATTTTATATTTTACACTGATATTTATAATTTTTTTTTAGAATTCATTTTAACATTAAATATTTTAAATATTTAATATTAAAATGTCGTTGTGAAATTGGATTATTAGAGCATCTCGGATTTGAAAAATGAAAAATTAAATGAATAAATAAATATATTTTGAAATAAAATTTATTATCAATGTAATCTTTCAGCATTTTGCCCTAGATTTCTATATATATATATATATATTATATATATATATATATATATATATATATATATATATATATATATATATATATATATATATATATATATATATATATATATATATATATATATATATATATATATATATATATATATATATATATATATATATATATATATATATATATATATATATATATATATATATATATATATATATATATATATATATATATATATATATATATATATATATATATATATATATATATATATATATATGAAGAAGAAGAAAAAAGAAAAAAATTTGAATACCGGCATTTATTGACTCACAAAATCTTTTTACAATTCTATTAAGTCCTATTTGATAAAATTTATTGGTTGTTATATGACATTATACATGATTGAGGTGGAGTTTAATGACTTGGAATAGATCTTTAAACTTTTAAAGTAGATATTATAAATTGGTCAAGTTTTGTTTTTCATTATTTGACATTTAATGTGACAGATTGTTTTAATAATCTCTATCAAGTGAATAGTATCAATGCCTTACTATCCAAAACTTGGATCAAATCATTAGTTTCCTAAAGATAAGCATAACTAGGTTCAGCCTTTTCTTAATTTACTTCTTAATTAGAATATTATTTCAAAATGTATGAAAAGGGTAAAAAAAGGGTCCAACTCCTTTTTTTGGGATAAGAATTTTAATTAAGATGGTACCAACGTACAACTGTGGAATGACTCAGAATTGGGCGATATATGCATTTTGCATTCTTGTAAAATTTTCTTTAGTTTCAGTAGTCTCAGAGATTACAGACCATTCTTTTTTAATTATAATAACATTTCGTCTGATAGAACTAGCACAAATTTTCAGGAATTGTCTTAATTTTTGTTCAAATTTATTTTCATGTATTCTTAGGAAAAAGTTCTTACCCAAAGATATTTGGTAAATTTTTGTTTTGTTTTTGAATTTTAAAAAAAATTATTTGGCTATAACATTCTTCTAGAGATACCCATCAATATACTCTCCAACATTTATTAAAGATATAGTCCTTGTGCAGTGTTCCTAAAAGCTTGGGCCAGATTGGTTCATCCAAAATGAAATTAAATTACGGGAAAAAGTAAGGGTTGTGAAAAGTCCAAAACTAGTCACGTAACCGATCTGGTCAAAATTTATTTTACAAACTGTAGGAAGACCGTGTCTTTAATCCAGCTTCAAACGGTTTTTGATAAGTATATTTAGAAAAAAAAATTGTGAGTTAAAATATTTTGGAAAAAATTTTTGAAAATGGAATTTGTAAAAAATTTAATCGAAAGTATTTTCATCATAACTTTCTTTTAGATACCTAAATAAAAAATCCTCTTTTTAGATGGGGTCATCCTGCAGTGTTCCTGAGAGCTTAGGCTAGATATACTTCGAAAAAATAAGTTGAATAGAAAATCAGGAGTGCCAGGTAGTGAAAAATCTTTTGGCACTGCAAAAATTTTACAAAATTGTGAATATATTTATCTCTCCCAATAATGAACATTACTAAAGATTAAAAATTTTATTCCAAAAGCAACAAAGGTAATGCAAAAATATCAGAAAATGTCTGCACCCCATAAAATGACCTTCACTCCTATTATTTCTATTACTGATCACGATTTGCCTAATAAAACTTGTTTAGTTTTTACTCAAGCAATAATTGTGGATACTGGAATGGAATCACTATCAGTGTTCTTGTTCAACAAAATTAGTCTTTTATTTACAGTATTTTTTCTTTTCTGTACACAGCAACCTGTCCAATTCCCGGTAATAAGCTATTTCTTTTCTACTGTCATCAATAGATAGCAAGGAATCATGTATAACTCCATTTACATCTCCCCCCTAGTCTTTATACCAGATAAAGTTCATTTTATTTCCCATTTTCCATCCGCTTCATCATATTCTTCTTTTGACTATTCTGCCTCTTACAATGATGAGGTTTTATAATTTCTTTCTCACTCACTGATTACAAAAAGAAGTTTTCCTGATTTCTTTCGCTCTGTAAGTTTTCCTCACAGTCTTACTGTGATTCTCTCAGCGTTTTTAGTTGCTGTGTTATTCTAGTAATTTTCTTCTTCTGGACCGTTTTCCTTTTTTGTCAAATCCATACTTTGTTTTTTCCTCTTTTTATGATAATTTTTGGCCTTATTTCTTCACACTATGCTTTTAATAAAAAAAAAAATATGGTAAATTTTCTTTATTTCACTGTGTCATTTCACATCATTCTATGTTTGAATTTCTCTTCCTGCTTTATAATGCCTCCTCCTACTTCATATTATTTTGTTCTTCTATACATCTACTCTGCTGATAGAAAGGTCATCTCCTGGCACCGAAATAAAGAACCCTACCAGCGCTAAGGTCAGTAACCCAGGGTAAGTACACATGAGTTCCATCTCTTTTTTTTTGTTTACATTTCTAATAGAAAGGAAAAAAAGAAGTGAAAAAGAATAATAAAAAAAACTTTGATATCTTCTTAACTACATTTTCATTTGTTTTAAAGATATTCTTTAATATAATTTCTTTCCTTATGAATTCGAGAAGATTTTTATACTTAATTTATCTATTTCCCATTTCTTTGAAAACTGATCAACCTTTTCTGGAAACCTTTTTGTCAAACTTATTCTTGTCGAACGAATCAGATTCTTCAAAGAAAACGGATCAGAGTTTTCTTTTCTTCAGCTCGAAAATCTTTCCAGATTTGTTTGGATTTCTTTCCTCTTTGATTTTAGATTTTTGCTCTTTTGATCTTATTCTCACGTCCTTGTTCTTATTTTATAGAATCAATCTTTGATGTGTTTCCAAGAGATTTACAATAGGAAAGTGAGATCGTTGTTTATGTTTTCATAACTGGAAAACTTCAACTTTATGTTGAAAATATAAACAAAAAAATGACACACCCACACACACACACACACACACACACACACACACTATATATATATATATATATATATATATATATATATATATATATATATATATATATATATATATATATATATATATAT
>SEYY01001945.1:45000-47500 GCA_009176605.1 Armadillidium nasatum | reverse complement strand
ATTATATATATATATATATATATATATATATATTATATATATATATATATATATAATATATATATATATATATTTAACATCAGAACTCAGTGATAAGTTGTCTTTTCTCGATTTTATAGTGCTTAAAATATATAATCAACAATCGTTACACTTGCTATATACCAAAACAATTTCTACACATAATAATAAACTCCTTAAACTAAATGTTTCTCCACCAGCATTTGGCAATATTGATCAAGCAATTACTAATTTATCATCATATTCACTATCAACTCGACAGAAGCAGCTGTTGTCCCTTAGTTTAGATTTTGCCTTGCCTCCTTATAAATATAATTATTACAAATTTCACCTTGCAGCAGAAACTTTAGCAAACTACCTCAAAACTCAACCATTATATAAATCAACTTTTCCCGATATTTTTTCTAAAATTAAAACTATCATTTCTTCTCATTATAAATCATCCAAATCCATAATTCATCATCCGTTCATTACTAAAGACGACTTTGATATATTAAAGTCCCTTAATTCTCAACCTAATTTAGTAATCTGTCCTCCTGATAAAGGTAAGGGCATAGTTATTCTTAACAAAGATGAATATGACCAAAAAATTAGCTCAATTCTTCAAGATTCTTCCAAATTTTCATATGTTTCTCCCATATCTCATGAACTCATATACAAACTTGAAGATAAACTGATTCGTAGTCTTCGCACTCTTAAATCCCAACGTTCCATAGATCAATCCCTATATCAACAGTTATATCCCACAGGCACATCTTTAGGCTCCCTCTATGGAGCTCCTAAAATTCACAAACCTGATTGTCCTCTTCGTCCTGTCTTAGCATCATATAGAATGCACAACTTTCAACTTTCCAAATATTTAGCCTCTATCATTAAAGACTCTTTTACTTCATCACACACAGTTTCTAACTCATATGAATTTGTATCTCAATTGCACTCCATTCAACCTAACCATTCCATTATGTGTTCCCTTGACATACAGTCCCTCTTCACAAACATCCCTCTTCAACAAACTATTGATCTTCTTACTAATCACATTTTCGATTCCCGTTCACACTTCCACAATTTAGATCGCAGCACATTCTCCAATCTTCTAACTCTGGCCACATCAGACACTTATTTCATACATCGTGAATCCATATTTAGACAAATAGATGGTGTAGCTATGGGCTCTCCACTTGGCCCCATACTTGCAGACTTTTTTATTTCACATTTAGAAAATATATACTTGTCTTCTTCTGCCCCTACCGCTCCTCCTTCCTTCTACAAACGATACGTGGATGACATTTTCTGTTTATTCCCTAATGTTCACTCAGCAAATTCTTTTCTTTCTTACATCAATTCGATACATCCCAACATTAAATTTACTATAGAACATTCATGTCAGTCTTCTCTTTCATTTCTAGACATTCTCATCACTTCTACACCTAGTCACTTTCTTACTTCTGTATATCGCAAGCCTGCCTTTTCTCCTTCTATCACTAATTTTTACAGTTCGTCCCCTTTAACTTGGAAAAAGAATACTATCTCTACTCTTCTACATCGAGCTTATGGCATATCATCATCTTATCATCTCCTTCACCAAGAATTTCTACTCCTACAAAAACTTTTTGACACCCATAATTATCCTTCCAACCTTGTTTCTTTATATATATTTAACTTTCTCAAAGATAAATATCATCCACCGAACATTGTATTATCAGTACCTAAAAACATTATATATTTTAGTTTTCCATTTTTGAATCCATCTACTACCATAATGACACGTAACCTCGCTCGCTCACTATCTACTCACTTTCCTCATCTAGACTTCAGATTTAGTTACAACACCCCATTCAAAATCTCCTCCTTTTTCCGGTATAAATCAGCTCTACCTTCCGCCCTGTCAGCCTATGTGGTTTACAAATATTCTTGTCCTCTATGCTCTAGAGGCTACATTGGATCTACCACTCGGCTCTTGCGTACTCGCATCTGCGAGCACCAGGGTATATCATCACGTACTTCTATTCCCCTATCTTCACCTCCTTTTTCTGCTATACGCAATCATTCACTTTCCTGCCATTCCTCTATTCTTCAAAACCATTTTTCTGTTCTATCTTCACACTCCAATTCCAACTCACTCCGTATCCTTGAATCACTGTATATTCATAAATTAAAACCAGATCTCAACAATAATCTTTCTACTATGCCCTTGCTTGTCACCGATCTCTAAATTTTGTTACTTAATCCGATCTTTTATTCCATATTACTTGCTAACACTCTCTACACCTTGGAACGCTCCAATTGTTCAAATTCTTATATTGTTATAGTCCTGATTCCTTCAGACATCATTCTGAGTGTACAACTCATCTCAGACCATAGTAGCAGCCCTTAAATCTATACTTAGTATGTTAGTTTATATTATTATTGTTTTTGATATAAATTTTTATTTTCTATTTTTTTTTTCTTCTTTTTTATTTATTTATTTATTTATTTATTTATT
>SEYY01001945.1:32500-35000 GCA_009176605.1 Armadillidium nasatum | reverse complement strand
TATATATATATATATATATATATATATATATATATATATATATATATATATATATATATATATATTTTATAGGATCGAAATTCCCCACCATTCTCCTTTAGCTATTAAATCTCAAATTTAAAAAAAAAACAAGTAATAATAATATATATATATATATATATATATATATATATATATATATATATATATATATATATATATATATATATATATATATATATATATATATATATATATATATTATATATATATATATAATTGTCAGAGATCTCTTTTGCTGGTATTTGATACTCGTCCCTTTTATTTACATTTGAGTTTTAATAACTACAGCGGAGATAGTGGGGAGTTTCAATTTGAGTTTTTCATTTGTGGAGAGGTAACTTCTCGGTTTTTTGGCTTTAACTCTTTTCATTTATATTTCGGAGGAGTCTGATGAGGACGCATTTGTGTCGAAAGACCTAGCTCCTTTTTAGTTTCAATTTTCACATGAGTAATTTCTTTGTTGGAATTTGATGCGGTTAGTTCATTGCTGTTTTGTATATATATATATATATATATATATATATATATATATATATATATATATATATATATATATATATATATATATATATATATATATATATATATATATATATATATATATTAAAAAAAAAATTATTATTATTATTATATTCATATAATTTTTTATTATTGCAATGATATATATATATATATATATATATATATATATATATATATATATATATATATATATATATATATATATATATATATATATATATATATATATATATATATATATTATATATATAATTTCAGGGTTTTTTTTAAATAAAGAATAACTGAGTTTTCTCATATGGTTACTCGATACCTGCATTACAAATCATATTTCATAAGTAAGTAGAGGAAAATTGATTTCTTAAATTAAGTTATTTAATAATGAGAGCATTAAATAGTAGCCTATTATAACCATTGTTTTTTGCAGAGAATGAAGAAGACTCAATAACAGAATTATAACAGAATTATAACAATTATTTAATTGATTTCCGTTCTTATAATAGGAAGCATTTAATCAAAGATCAAAATCCTCCCCAGAAAGGGTTATTAGCCCTGTCAGTAGATTCTTTCGAATATGAATCAAGGGTTTCATATTCTCGCTCTCCAGGTCTATCACGGATGTCGATTTTGATTCCACCTGCAGTGAGCATTCCGCTTGTGTATTTATTTGGGTAGTTCTCTCTTTCTAAGCGCAAGAGAGAACTACCCAAATTTCTCTACTCCGATCAGGCCTCGAACCCTGGACGTTTTGCTTGCTAGGCGATTGCTCGATCGAATATACCTAGTATTGAACCATATATCTTTACAGTCCACTCCAATTATGAACATATAAAATAAATTTAATAAATTCAATTTTAATTAAAATATTTTAATTTTGTTTTATCAAAGTTGTTCAAAGAGAAAGGAAAAAAAACTCAATACGCGAATTTTTATTTTTTTATTTTGCTGTATATTTTTCATTTCATTTTAATTTTTTTTTTTTTTTTTTTTTTTTTTTTTTTTTTTTTTTTTTTTTTTTTTTTTTTTTTTTTTTTTTTTTTTATATTTATATATATATATATATATATATATATATATATATATATATATATATATATATATATATATATATATATATATATATATATATATATATATATATATATATATATATATATATATATATATATATATATATATATATATATATATATATATATATATATATATATATATATATATATATATATATATATATATATATATATATATATATATATATATATATATATATATATATATATATATATATATATATATATATATATATATATATATATATATATATATATATATATATATATATATATATATATATATATATATAATAATATAATATATATATATATAATATTATATATATATATATATATATATATATATATATATATATATATATATATATATATATATATATATATATATATATATATATATATATATATATATATATATATATATATATATATATATATATATGTTGCATACATACATTTGACATCTGTTAAGAAAAAGACAAACGCTTGAAAGCTTATTGCTTCTAGAGAGGGAGTCAACTCCTGATATGTTCTTTGTATTTTTAATTTTCATCCAATTTCGAAAAAAAACAAGCACCCTAACAAAATATTTCTCCCAAATATATCCAAATCTTCAATAAAAAGGACAATTTTAATTATGGGAGTAGATTTGGAGGTAAGACGCGATCTTTCTATTGGTGTTTGTCCCATCAAATTTCGAATGACCTAATTTTATATAGAGAAGTAAGGATAAAAAGTGTTCCAAAATTTAAAACGCAAAGCATAAACAGTATATCGGTTAATTCCGAAGAAAAAAGTTGATCAGAAGATGATGACAATATTTTAACAGAGTAACTCTTCCATTATCAGTGGAATAGTTCAGA
>SEYY01001945.1:22500-25000 GCA_009176605.1 Armadillidium nasatum | reverse complement strand
TATATATATATATATATATATATATATATATATATATATATATATATATATATATATATATATAATATATAATATAATAAAAAAAAAAAAAAAAAAAAAAAAAAAAAAAAAAAAAAAAAAAAAAAAAAAAATTTTAAAATTTTAATAATTAATTAAAAAATTTTTCAAACTTAAATTTTAAAAATTTTATATAATTTTTTATATAATATATATATATATATATATATATATATATATATATATATATATATATATATATATATATATATATATATATATATATATATATATATATATATATATATATATATAAATTGTGCACAGAAAATCAAAATGTCTTCTTATGAAGAAATTTTTATTTCTTCAAAAATTGTCACTTGTGACGAATAATTTTCTTCAAAATTTTCTTCAATGGATGAAATTTCTGTACTTTAATGCATAAAATATACGTAAAAAGTTAAAACAAATTTCTTCAATTTATTATTTTATTTCATTATCTGGATGGTGAGGAGCGAGTTTGAAAATAGCATTTACACAATAAGTGATTTTACTCTTTCTTAATTTGATGAAAATTTTTTTTCAGCTTTAAAATGCTGAAAGAACTCAGACTGAATATGTGAAGATATTTTTCTTCATTTTAACCGATATGGAGGAAATAAATTTCTGATTAAAAGTGGAAAATTTGTTCTAAGACTTTAGATTTTTTTTTTTTTTTTTTTTAATGTTCTTCATTCAAAGAAGCAGATTTCTTCCGTTTCCCCTGGACAGCCACATTTATCCATATTGGAGAAAATTTTGATTCTCTGAGCGCAAAGGCGGGAAATTCTGAATCATCTTTAATTTTTTCTGTTTACGATAAGAATATTAAAAAAGTTAAATAATAATTGTAATACTTATAATTGTAATAAAATAATAATGCAGAGGAAGATGAAGTGATTTCCATGATGGGATAATGTTTTGAAGACCATACATCTTCACTGTAGACCTCGAATAAAAAATTTGGAAAAGACATCTTGCCGAGAAGCAATTAAAGACATGAATTTTATGAATATTGTTCAGGACTATAAAGAACTATTCCTTATTAAACGGTTATTGAAAGATTAGATAATCTATAACTATGCCATTGGCAACGAAAATAAATGGTAAAAATTGAATGGCTGATGTGTATTATTCCTTGCAAGTTACAATCCTCAAAATTACTTTTGAGGGTTACACAGTAACAAGAGATAAAATATTGTTGTTTCGCCAAATACTTCAGAGTATGTGAACTTCAATATAATGAAGCTAACTAGATTCCCCATGAGATATAAAATTCGAAACATTTATTTTAACGTAGCAAATGCCTTTGTAAATTCCAACATACAAAACTTCGAACGCTCTGAAACGTTGGCCTCTTCCAAATTCTAAGTCAAAAGCTGAACGAAGAAATAAAATTCCTCTACTCCTTTAGCATCTCTTGGTGCAGAAAGTTCTACTTCAAATTTCTTTATATACAAGAGAAAAATTTATACCCAGATTGAAAAAACAATACTTTTCTATTATAAGAACAAACGTATTTGTATACCTAACATTCAGATATTTTCTTTTTTATCTTTTTTCACAAATATATATATTTCTGAGAAATAGCATAAAAGCAATTCAAGATTATAGCCAATAAAATCCCCCAATTCAAACATACTTCCCAGTGCAACCGCATTTACTATAAATAACCCCATTCACTTATTTTCCGCTTAATTTACAAACTTACCAAACTGTTCCATTATTTCCCAAGCGAACCTTTACATTTAATACCGAGAATCCCAAAGCAAATCTCACTCGTTTTTTTATTTTCAAACACTAAACAAAAAAATTTCTCTTTCCAATTATTTTAGTTCAATGGGCTTAAAGCACTTATTCTTTTTAAAGGGAACTGAAATAGAATCCAAAAATACTTATTATTATTATCATTATTATTATTATTATTATTATCATTATTATTATTATTATTATTATTATTATTATTATTATTATTATTATTATTATTATTATTATTATTATTATTATTATTATTATTATTATTATTATTATTTTTATTATTATTATTTTGATTATTATTATTATTATTATTATTATTATTATTATTATTATTATTATTATTATTATTATTATTATTATTATTATTGTTATTATTATATGATTATTATCATATATAATTATTATATTATTATTATTATTATTATTATTAATTATTATTATTATTATATTATTATTATTAATTATTTTATTATTATTATTATTATTATTATATTATTATTATTAATTTTTATTAATTATATTATTATTTATTATTATATTTTATTATTATTATTATTATTATTATTATTATTATTATTATTATCATATTAATTATTAATTATTATTATTATTATTATTATTATTATTATTATTATTATTATTATTATTATTATATTATTATTATTATTATTTATTATTATTATTATTATTATTATTATTATTATTA
>SEYY01001944.1:15000-33142 GCA_009176605.1 Armadillidium nasatum | reverse complement strand
AAATACTGCCCTTCAGGCCACCACCAGTTAAGAGCGAGTAAACCACACGGTCAGAGAGCTGGTGATGCTCTCTCTCAGAAATGTAATGGCTTTTTATAAGGGTTCTCATCCGAAATACAAAACAATTTGAGCCATGTGGTTGCTGTCATTAACTTGTTAAAATTTAAAATTTATTCATCGCAACAATACCTTAATTGGTTATGTCAAATACAAAATTTTTTAAATTTAAGATAGATAAGAGCACTGGAATCATTTATAAGATTACACATTGTGCATGCAATCAAAAATCAAATTTCATCAGCATACTTGTTAATATGCTTAAATGATCATATCTGCTGGATTCTCAGTACTACTTATATATTTGAAATAGAAATTTATATATAGCACTAATTTTACATTTTTTAACTAAAGTTCACATCTTGTGAGCACTGTCCTTTCAGATAGCAGACTGTATACTTATATTTCAGCCTAGTTTGACCAGATGTTTTCCAAGACATAACTAGGGAATCTACTTCTACAACGAAGATAAGAATATCAATGCTAAAAGTACACTCAAACTCCAAAGTAAAGAAGCAGTTCGAGATTTAACAAGAGAAACCTTTGACAAGGCAAATTAAGTTGAATTTTAAGATATGATGTATCTCCATTACCATCCGCATGACTACAAATTTATTGGTTAACCACCATCACAAAAAAAAAAAAAATAAAATTTGTATACAAAATAGTTTCATTCAAAGCCTGACTGAGAAATTATGTTGATTAATTTAAATCACTTGAAGTAATCGGGGTAATATAGAATCCCATTTTTTTTTCTGCCATATTGTTCTCATCAATATTTACCCTTCGAGTCACAGGTAAGCCAGTGACAATATTTGTCAATTTATCATAGGGGATTATACAAAATTTACAAAAACCTAAAATCACTAATAACTCACCTTTGACAACACAATCCCCATTAAACTCTACAAATTCCAAAAGAATTGTCTGACAAGATCCATCTTTCCTCAAACAATGCTGAAAACAAGCAATACATTTCTTGTCAACAAATTTTCAGTATCCTTCTCAATACCTAACACACTAATTATCAACATAGTGGTCAATACATCACCAAAAATTCTTTACCTTTTTTCTGTACATAAGTTATTTTCTAGTTATCTGGTAGCTCACAAGAAGCAAGCGTTAAATACTAAGTGTAAAACAATATAAATGCCAAGATCACCACCATACGTTAAAACTACCATATATACCATCAGGATCTGCAAATAATGTGATAAGTATTTTCAAGTTCAACCCTAATTTGAAGGGAAATAAGCTCTAAAACATTTCACGAAGACTGTCAACCTAATTTATTATCTATTATAATCGGATTTATTCTTTTATTTTACCGTTTAACTTGCACGTTAAAAATAAAACATTATACCCAGTTCTTTGGTAAAATACAGTATTTAAAAATAGATTAAAACAAAAATTTCTTTGGTATATTTTAATAAAAAAAACTTACATAAAAAAAAAAAAAAAAGTTTTACTCTCTCTCTCTCTCAAACTGAAGCATACCAATTAAATTGAAGTTTACAATATATTCAATCTCTCATAGTTTCTTCCTCCTCCTCCTCTTCTGCACCTCTAATATACAAAACATTGTTGCATCTGACCAGTACTTCTCCCAATGATCCTGTTACTTGACCTTCGATGTATTCATCTGTATTAGCCAGCTGTAAAAAAAAAATTTAATTTTTTTTTTTTTTTTTTACTGTAAATATCAATAATTTTTCTAAAATATGTAAATTAAAGGACTATGAAATTGAAAGTATATTCCATTGTTTAAAATTTTATAAAAAAAGAATAAATTATTTTTTTATTATAAAAATTTTTTTAAATGACAATATTGCAATTCTAGCAAAAATTCTAGTACTTTAAATTTAGAGCTCTTTATTAAATTGTGATGCAGAAACAATCATTTATTCAATTTCCGTGGTAATTCGATTTCATCTTGGGAGTTTATTTGGCCTCCATTACTACACAGCTTTTCACTCTCAATAGACGAGGGTGAAACTGATATAAGAATATGTATGTAAATTAGTCGTTTTGTAAAAAAAAAAAAAAAAAAATGATTGAAAAAAAAAAAAAAAAAAAAAAAAAAAAAAAAAAAAAAAAACATAATATATTATATATATATATATATATATATATATATATATATATATATATATATATATTAATATATATATATATATATATATATATATATATATATATATATATATATATATATATATATATATATTATATATATATATATATAATATATTATTATAAAAATTTTTATATTATATATATTAATATATATTTAAAATTAACCGACACTGTAAATATCCCTTTATACTATATATAATATATATATATATATATATATATATTATATATAATATATATATATATATATATATATATATATATATATATATATATATATATATATATATATATATATATATATATATATATATATATATATATATATATATATATTATATATATATATATATATATATATATATATATAAGGATATAGATGTCAATATGGCCCAAAATCAGGAATGAAGACCCAGAAGTCATAGAAGAAAAAAACAAAAAAATAAATAAATAAATAAAAATAAATTAATAAATAAACAAAAATAATAATAATAACGTGTTGAAGCAGCAGTAAAAAAAAACAAAAAATAGGACAATGGCCTTATGCGAAAGAGCAACTAGAGTAATTTCAAGTTTTGAGGCACTTAGAATCTAAATCATGCAAGAAACATTTAGTAATAGAGACGCACTATACTCTTCCCTTTTAAGAAAAAATAGGAAAAACAAAATGATTCATAAAAAAAGGATGATTTAAGTGGTGCTTTTGAATCCATTATACTAGTGTGTAAGTTTGAATTGGAGAAAATAAATAAAATAGGAATTTTTGGGAATGAAGTAGGTTTTCTAACACCCAATTACAAATTCAAGAAAGTTCACAAATAAATTACTTCAGGGGTTACTTTTTTCTTTGAACATGTTTTTTATTGCTCTGTAAATTGCATAAAATGAAAAAATAATGGGAGGTAGTCATTTGCATACGAGTCAACAGGTGTTGTAGTGATATATGTCATTAACAAACAATCAAAATTATAAAGATACAAAAGAACATTAAGGAACATCACAATAGAACATCTACATCTACTATAGTAATCCAAAAGGAAGTAGTAAGAAAGAAAGTCAGTAAGAAAGTCAGATACCAAAAGGTGGGGGAGGCTTTGAATAAAACTTGTAAAAAAATTATCAGGCACATGTTGCCTATTGCTGTAGTGAGCTTAATTTGGACAAGTCCCATACTTGGTACATCACCAATTTTATATATATATATATATATATATATATATATATATATATATATATATATATATATATAATATATATATATATATATATATATATATATATATATATATATATATATATATATATATATATATATATATATATTATCAACAAGTTTTAAACAATTTTTCTAAAAAAAGTTCACCATTTATGGAATATACTAATTTAAATAAAGTAATTAAATAATAAATAACAAACCTGTAAATTCATATAACCATCAACAGATACAAGAATTCCTTTGTATTCATGTCCCCATTTGAGCTTCACTATTACTGGTTGACCAGTCAATTGGTTAAGGAATGGTTTAGGATTTATTGGAGTTGGAGCAACAGTTGCAGCAGACTGAAGTTGAAAAAAAAAAAAAATTATTACACTAATGATTTTCAAAAATGGGACTTAAAATATCTTAAAACTTATGTTTTAATAAAGGGAAACAGCTTAAAACTTATGTTTAAATAAAGGGAAACAGAACTTGGATCTCAGTTTAAGGAAACAAGTCTATAATAGATAATTTCTGGTAATATACCTACTGAAAATAGAAAATGAAAATGAAAAAATAGAGGCATACATGGAACTTGGATCTCAACTCAGGAAAGCAAGCTGTTATAATAGATAATTACTGGCAATAAATCCAATGAAATATAAAACTATAGTAAAACATTTTTAAAAACAATCCCCACCAAAGAATATTAACACCTAAAATATGGCTAATAAAAAAAAACTAAGACATGAAGTTATAAAAACTGTAATGAAAATTTTTTTTTTCTAACTGTAATAAAGTATATGCAATTCTAATTCTTGGAATTGATAAATTTGCCTACTCTCACCTCCATTCAAAACCTTTTTCTGGGAATAATGAAATACAAAAATTTAATTCTAAACATATAAACCAACAATGATGATAATTCATAAATATCAGAAAAAAAACTTAATAATAATCCAATTACATGGTTTATAATAATGATAAATAATTATAATTAAAATATTAATATAATATAATAATTTTTAAATTTGCATTAGGGTAGTTACTAGTTAGCAGTTTCATATTTCAAATGTTTTTTTTAGGGTGCGCGCAAACACGCATATATATATATATATATATATATATATATATATATATATATATATATATATATATATATATATATATATATATATATATATATATATTTTTTTTTTTTTACCACAATTAATAAGAAGTAATGTTCATAAGTTCAAATCAGTGTGGTTTTCCACAAAGTAGGTGAAATACAACTTAATACAGAATCAAGAATCATACATCTGACATATGGTATCAATGTGCAACCTGGTACGAAGGTAGTTTACTCCATGTCAACATCTTCAGGTGTATATTGTTCACATGCTTTATCTGGTAATTGCAATGGCAATTACATTGTAAGATAATTTGCATCACATTGCAGAAGAAGATCTACACTCAATACATCCAACATGGATAAGCAATGACATTTGACAAGAAACAAGTGCTCATGAGCACCCTAAGGAAGGCTGAAGTATGAAGTGTGTAGTGACTGTGTTTACGAGCAGATTCGAGCCACAATCAGTCAAATGGCTGGTGAATATCATAACTCTGGCTACATGGTACACATTGCAGACTAGGCAGGAAGAGGGTTACAACTGTAAGGGATGAGCAATATCTATGGATGAGGGTACTACTGTGAAAATGACAGTCTAGTACCGAGCTTCAGAATGATCTCAAAACTGGATATAATTTGCAAATTTATATCATAACTGTCAGATGACTCCGGCAAGCTAAGTACATAAAGTACACTATATATATATATATAATATATATATATATATATATATATATATATATATATATATATATATATATATATATATATATATATATACACACTTTTCGGAGGTTTTCTAGTATTGCATATTACTATACTCAATGTACTACACATGAGATCAAAACATTGTGATATACAAGCTATTACAATGTCTTCAAATGGCTTTCCTATAACAACTGATACAGATTGACAAAAGCCAAACTTAGAAATGGAGATAACATTTTAAGAAATAAGATTCTTCCAAATCTTCCTATTATTGATGGATTAAATACCTTTAAAAAGAGGTGAAACTTTAGTGTAACAGAGGGTTGAGAGGAATCCACCATTGTTGGAACAGGTTGGATTTGTGCACTTTCCAGTAAGAAAGAAGTATATGAAGTTGGAAAGCAGCTCTGCTTTTCAACTTGACTTTCTTCTCTAGGCAAAACATTTTACCAAGGCAGGATGCAAGCCTGAAAGCACAAAATAAGAAACCCATTGAGACCATACCCCTTCCTAGTGTTAAGCTCAGACAAAGTACAAATCACATATTTTAAAAAAATTACAATGTTAGGCATAAATATTCGTAAGGAGGGAAGCAGAGAAAAAAAGAATAGTTCTGAAATTATATCTAAAGTGGTATTAGAGGTAAATAAGACAACAGTTGTGTTATTGAAAGAACAAAAAGAAGAAGAAGCAAAGTTAGAGTAATATTTTAAGTCAAAGAATGTGAAGAAGTTATAAAGATTACTGTATTTTCCAAAGAAAAATTTGCAAAAGTAGATTTTGCACTATTCAAGTATGAATCTTAAATAGTATGGGTTTCTTTAGTCTTAAGATATTGAAATTCCTGAAAGTAGTAGTATCCTGTGGTGGATAAAAGAAATTACATAGTTGAAGGTAAATATAATTGAATCAACATTTCCATTCCAGAAAATCATAATAGTTACGCATTTTGTTCACTGAAGAATCTCTCTTGCCAAAGCAGTAGTCATGCCAAGGAAAATCAGAGATTATAACTACAAACCCAACCAATCAATAGCATTGAAATGACAAAAATGTTTACTCATCAAAGTTGATGAGCCACTCACACAGAAAGTTTAAAGAATTAGAATGGAGAAGGGAAAGGTAATCTGAGGAATCTAAAGGTGAGAGTTTGATAGGTTAAGGAGAAGAATTGGACCCTAAGGATTGGTTTTGCGTATTAGGTCCACAAAAACCCGAAGTTAAGGAAAGGTTGCATATTAGGTTCTACTCCAAAACAATCAGGGATACAAGGAACAAGTTGTATCGTGTTTAAACTTACTATGGATAAAGAATTAGTAAGCATGTTTACACTATATTTTGAGAATGAATTTAGAATAAGGAGAGAACTTGCTCCATCTTGGAGTAGCTTAAGTTAAAAGAAAAATAAACAACAAAATGAGGAAAGGGAGAAAATTACTCGTGTTCAGATAAGGAACATTTGTGGTAAGTGGAATGAGGTGCAGGAATTTATTGAAAAGTATCACCCTAAAAAAGCTGTGACTAATAGGGCAATTAATATTTTAAATGACAATATGATGTCTTACTTCATAAACTAAATTCTGCAGCAAAGAAAAAGACATTTCTATAAAAAATTTCTTGTGTACAAATCAGAAATGGAACCACCTTAAAAAGGTGAAGAGAAGAGAAAAAACTCCATGAATCAGAGTTGCCCAATGTTTTCAAGAAAGGGGATTAATCTTCAAAGTAGTAGCTTCCTCGCCTTCTCTTTCACCATCCACCTGTGCCAGCAACTATAAACAACAATAAATTATAGTATGATTTATTTAATTTAGTGTTATGTATCGCTATTTAAGGGTATGTATTTCTGAAGCTGAAACGGATTAATTGTATTTACATTAAATTCATTGGAAAAAATTGTTTTGGTTTGTAAACCAAAACAATTAAGTTCATGAACTGAGGTTCTACTATATTTAGAAAATGTAGCTATGGCCTAACTAATTTAAACTAGTTTGCCCACATGAGATCATACACAGTATATATATATATATATTATATATATATATATTATATATATATATATATATATATATATATATATATATATATATATATATATATATATATATATATATATATATATATATATATATATATATATATATATATATATATAATCTTGATCTGTGTATGATCTCACAAGGTAAACTAGCTCAAATGAGTGCAGCCATAGCTTCATTTTCCATATATACAAAACTATGTCTACTAATCTGCTGTACACTATGTATTCCAAAAAAAATAAATGTATGGCATACAAATTTATATTTATAGTGGGTAGAGCCCTAAGTACTCCTAACCCATAAGTAGTAATAAAATATAAAAATTATTCATTACTCATTATCAGCCAAGGGATTTTTTTTTTTTTTTTTATTCTACCAGGCTTTATTAGGGCCCCTTTAATTGATTTGCATTTAAATTTAGTAGATAATAGTCTAAAAGATAATTTCTCACCATGATCTAAACAATTACTAGAAAAAATAATGGCAAATCTCAGCAATAATCAAATTAAAGATTATTATACAGAATTTATCTTTTACCTGGTATTTGGTTATTATTTAAAATATAAACTGGAAAAATAATATATATATATATTGAAAAAAAAAAAAAAAAAAAACTATTTAGATAGGCTGGAAAATCAAATTCAATAAAATTAAAAATGATAGAAGTACTAAAAATCATGTTATAAAATTATATAATTAGGCTGACTACACCAAACGTGCCTACACTTTATGGCAATATAGGCAGAGAATGACCACAAAAATTATCAATATTAACACATTAATATTTCATGCTGTTATTGCTAGATATCTGAAATACTTTTAAGTATATTTTAGTACCTTTAGTTTTTTTATTTTATTTAGGTTAGGCCCATTTGCTGACCATTAGCGTACATTTACTTCTTAAGTCAAGGTTAAGTCCCACTAGCTTGTTGAATTTGAGTTTATATACCTACATTAGTATTGATATATTTTCCGATTTTCTTCTGCCTAATTTCTTACAACATTGTTAAAGTTGTAGACGAAAGCCAAGCTTTATGATGTTCAAAATCTATTTTTTCTACCTTATGTGCCTTTTAATTTAGCAAATTTGATTTTCCAGCCCATTTAAAGTTTCTTCTTCAATATAAAATACATTTCTAAGTTTATTTTGAATAACTAAATACGGTAAGAGACAAACCCTAGTATATTTACCAAATTAAATATGGGTAGTTAAGGTATATATTGACATTCCTTTAGAATTTTGTTGACTAGTACAGTATTGATAGGCCCCTGTGACTTGTGTCACTTTTCTTATACTTACATAGAAATAGCCCTATCTAAACCTAGGGCTACCTTACCCTAAACAACTAGATTAACAAAATTTGGGACAAATGTGTTGGCAGAACTAATCCAAACAAATACCCTTATTCTCCAACATATTTTCAATTCTGCATGTATATATATATAGTTTTTAAGCATAAGACAACTTAAACCACTTGTTCAACATTTGATATGCTACTAGTTGAACTTTCTATGGCCAATCTGCCTTGAGTGAAAATATTTCGGTTGAATACAAGTAACTTTAAAAGTTCCACTTTAAATTTGTCTTTTCAAGCGTGGTTCAGAAATTATAGAGAAGTCTGTATTTTTTAAAATAACTCGCAACCTGGTTTTCTAAATACTTTTCCATTACAATACTCATATATAGTAAATCTATTTAACGGATGAGACTTACCATGTTTTAATTTATTCAGAGAAAACTAGGCTTTACAAATTAAAAAAATATCCTTAAATTTGTCACGATCACAAAATTTAAACGCTATACACGATTTACCGGTGATTCTAGACGTTGCGCTTTTTGTAACAGTTGTTTTGTTTGGGAGCGAGCATAGTTGATAGTTGAGGCTTAAAGATATCGAAAAATTTTATGAATTCATGAATACCTTTGGATTATAATTTTTATGGTTTTAAATACTTGACTTATTTTTTGTTATATATATATATTATATATATATATATATATATATATATATAATATATATATATATATATATATATATATATATATAATATATATATATATATATAATATATATATATATATGGAATAAGTTTGGCCATAGTGAATAATTTGATAAGTCGAAATATTGACAAAATCAGTTAAGTGCACTGTGATCATCTAACAAGCCCTCTGTCCACTGTTAAGAAGTTTCTAACTCAAGGCTCTAATGCTTTCCGAGTTATAAAGATGTGGTTTCTTGATATCTCGTAAAATAGTGCGCGGTTCTCGGTTAAATCAACTTACTATACTTCAGAGAGGCAACAATCACGGGAACAACGAGACAAGTCGAATAATTTAATTTTTTTTTAAGTTTCATTTCTCTAATACCTAGCTATCATCAAAGTTTACTATCATTTAAGTAAGCACAAGATCCTAATAGGAAAAACTCACCAAAACAAAATAACGAAGAAAATAATTTTAGTATTATAAAAATGTATGGTGAATTATTTGTTGTGTGATTAAATACCATACCATAATTAGGTAAGTATGGTGAATAACTTGGTATGTTCTGGTAACAATCAGGTAACTATAGGAAAATCGTAAAAGGGTTTCAGCAAATTAATTATTCTTTAAACAATTAAATTTAGAAACTCATTTGAGTCACATTGATGCCAACCAAATTTATTTATTTTTTTCAAAAACTGTATGCAAATAACTTTTGACAGTGTATAGAGTTTTCTTCACATTAACCCGGTATCAACTGAGGGAATCGTTGAAGCTATAGTAGCTCACCGCATACGCAGCTTTCTATACCTGATTGTTGATATTATAGTAGCACGTACATCACATAGCACAGCTTTACATATCTTTCTAGTATACTCAGGTTCAAACAGAGGCTAGAGTAGCTTGCACTGCAGACAATTTCATTGGCATCACAACGCTGAGCAGGTTAATTACCGTACCTTAGTACTACTTCCTTACTACGCCTAATTTGTATTAAGTTCTCCTGTTTCATGAATAAAGAAATTAAAATCCCAGCCTTGTTTAAATCCAGTGATCTGCTGAAAATACCGACTAAAGTGTCATAGAAGTTACAGTGTTCCAATTAGTACTTTCGTAACCTTTTATAATACCTTAAGACTAGTATTAGAAAATCCTTACATTTTGCTTTAGTAGATAAAACTATTTATGATTTTTACATTTTGCTTCTTAGTAGATAAAACTATGTATGTTTTTTTAAAGTATCAAAATACAACCCAAAGCTAGATACCCTTTTGAATTAAACCTTACAACCCTTCGTTTAATTCTGCTTGTTCTCGTAATATTTGACGAAAGGATGTTGCTTTTAGGAATTATCGTCGTCTTCAAACTCCAGAAACTCATGCAATTTATATTCTATCCTGAAATCGTGCATATTCTACGTAACACCAAAGACTCCTTTCTCAGTACAAAATGCAATGATCTTTCGGGCTCCTCTTCCTCACGTTCTTTGTTATTTTGGAAAAAATATCATCCCAAACTTTGCTTCTTCCTCTTTCTCTCCTCTAGTATCTTCTGAAGACACAATTACCGTTTTACCTTCTAAAGCTGAATTCTTCGCTCAAACTTTTGCCTCTAATTTAACTTTAGATAATTTCGGTGTGTACCTCCTCCTTCAACCTCCCCCCCCCCACACTGATTAATATCTAAAATTGTAATTTCTTCTAAAGACGTCATTTCTGCACTCTTCGAGTTTAAGACTATGAAGGAAGGCATACGGTCTAATTGGATCCCTCCTGTGGATCTCAAAACTTTGTGCTACAGAACTTGCTCCCTACCTTGGTAAAATATTCCCTCTTTGTCTTTCTACTTCAACCTTCCCTTCTTGCTGGAAACGTACTCTCCTTCAGCCTGTTTCGGGAAAGGGAAACCCCTTTCAACCCTCCAACTATCGTCTCATTTCTTTGACCTCCGTTCTTTCTAGTATTCAAATCTATCCTTAACAGGACGAGTTGGAAACATAGTAATTCTTCAAATCTTATCCCTGATCGCGAGTATGGCTTTCGTAAAAGAGACTCTACTGGTGATCTTCTTTCACTACTTTCTAACTCTTGGTCCTCCGCTCTTCAGGATTTCGGTAAATATTTTTCTGTTGAGCAAGGCATATCGAAAGCCTTCGATAGAGCGCTGCACAAATATTTGATTTCTAAACTTCAATCTTTCGGAATCTATCCTCTCTGATTTCCTTTTCGGTCGGCTGCAGATGTTGTAGACGGCCACAGTTCTTAATTTAAATTTATGAAGTGGTGTTTCTCATGGATCTGTCCAATCCCCAACATTTTTCATTAATGACCTTCTCTCAGTTACTTCAACATCTATCTATCCATTCCTATGCTAATAACTCTACCCTTCGTTACTCCTTTCAATTTGAAAGACACCCCACCTAACGGCAGTTATTTGACTCTAGAATGTTGGCGGCCTTGAAGCAACTCACCTCTGATATTTCTCGTACTTGAACTTGGGGCAGAGAAAACATGGTCGTTTTCAATGCTTCAAAAACTCAGCTCTTCTATCTCTCTACTCGACACAACCTTCCACACAACTATGACATCTTCAAAAACACGTAACTCAAATTTTCATCCATTCTTAATATTCTCCGTGTTACTTTTTCTCGTGATCTTCTTTCTAAACAAGCTTCCAAGAGGTTGGGTGTTCTGAGGCGCCTTCGTAATTTTTTTACACCATCCCCGTTACTTGCTCTTTATAGGGACGTTTTTCACCCGTTTAGAGTATGCCTCACACATCTTTGGTAGTTTACTCATACAGCTCTCCTGAAAAAGATGGAGTCTAGGGCTTTTCATCTTATCAAGTCTTCGGCTCTCACTAATTCACTCAAGTCTCTTTCTACCCTTCGAATTGTTGCGTCATTATCTCTATACTGCTCTTCTGAACTCTCCAGCCTGATACCCCCTCAATTGAGAAGGGCTCGAGCTATACCCCTTTCCACACAGTCTCTTCCTTTCTCCGTCCAGCTCTCTAACTCCAGACTTAACCGCTATGTTCAATTTCATATGAACTCCAGTGGAAAAATCTGGAGCACACTCCCATTATCTTTCCGCAGCTTCATTTGACTTAAAAATTTCAAACACCGTGTATAGAGGCATTCGGGTTAACTTGACCATGCTTTCTGTGTTTACCCTACTCTGAGTGAAACTGGTAGGGCTCTGGCCTTTATCCACCAGAGCATATATATATATATATATATATATATATATATATATATATATATATATATATATATATATATATATATATATATATATATATATATATATATATATATATATATATATATATATATATATATATATATATATATATATATATATATATATATATATATATATATATATATATATATATATATATATATATATATATATATATATATATATATATATATATATATATATATATATATATATATATATATATATATATATATATATATATATATATATATATATATATATATATATATATATATATATATATATATATATATTATTATTTTTTTTTTTTTTTTTTTTTTTTTTAATTAATAATAATAATAATAAAATAATAATAATAATAATAATAATAATAAATAATATAATAATAAATAATAATAATAATAATAATAATAATAATAATAATAATAATAATAATAATAATAATAAAATAATAAAATGTAAAACTAACTTCTGTCAAGAAGTAGCTATCTTTCTACAAAAAAAAAAATTTTCATGTAAAATTTTAGTATCGATATCGGTTGTTTTTTAACCGATACCGGTTCCAGATACCATAAAATTTGTCAATACCAATACATGACTCCACCCCTATATATATATATATATATATATATATATATATATATATATATATATATATATATATATATATATATATATATATATATATATATATATATATATATATATATATATATATATATATATATATATATATATATATATATATATATATATATATATATATATATATATATATATATATATATGCAAAATATATACTTCAGATAACTTAACCGTATAACATAAGCGCATAAATATGATGATTCTTAATAAACTCCGACCCTTTTGTAGCTAGAATATTTGGGAGGGAATATATATTTCATATCTAAATTTGTAGATGGATCACTTTGGCCTTTCATTATTTATATAATACAAAATAGCTAACGAGTTTGACGTTTGGGAAATAAAAAGATAAAAAGAAAGAGAAAGAAAAAAGAAGTCAGAAGCGACAATGAATCTTTAGAGAGATGCTAAGGCTACCTACTACCTACCTACTAAAGCACTAATGTGAGAAATTTGATTAACAATTTGTATCCGAATTGTGGAGTAAGACAGGGTTGAATGATTTTTATTCCGTCATTTTTTATTCCAATTCAACTTAAAATGTGCTACTCTGGCTAATCGGCCATGATTTCTAAGTAATCAAAGATGTGCGAATGTCCCGTCAAGTCAAGGATTTGTCATGATGGAGTTTGGTAGTCAATAGAGAATAACATTAACATATGTTGAAGGAGTACAATAATGTAAGTTTTAAAAATCAATTGAAAAAAAAAACTTTGAAAATTTAAGGGTTTTACTATAATAATCAAAACTTCAAATAATCAATAGCGTATCATACAATTGAGATTATACTGTATAATTATACAATGATCAACAAAATAATGTATATCCACCGGTATTCTTACATTTACAAAGTTTTCAAAAAATCGTTCATTACATCTATGCTGGAAATCGCAACATTAGTTGAAAACTCAGCATCATTTCCACTCACAAAGTTGTGCGGTGATATATACCCTGGTTTAGTAGGATCATACTGCGCTTTTCCGAGAAATTTCAAAAAACGATGTCTTTCCCGAAGTTTCTGGATCCCTTAGCCCGAAAATCTTCGGGTGCTTCGTCATCATTGCATGAGACAATTCCATTTCTCCATGTATTACATCAAAACGTTTTATCAAATCTTTTAAACCTGTAAGGAAGATACACCTTTAGTAACTCATGAATATGAAATTAAATACCTTATTTTATAAATGTGTGAAATTTTGAAATATTAAAGTTCTGGTTCCTTTAAAACTGGCTGTTACTTCAACTCCATTTTATTGCATAACGGCCATCTTTTAATATATATTAAAATTTCATTTTACTCACTAGTTCTGTATATTCGAGGATAGCCAAGCAGAAGTTCCTTTTGTTCCTTCATTGTAAATCCAAGCTGGCCATCTATTGTTTTAGTAAATACCTGAATATATATATATATATATATATATATATATATATATATATATATATATATATATATATATATATATATATATATATATATATATATATATATATATATATATATATATATATATATATATATATATATATATATATATATATATATATATATATATATATATATATATATAATATCGCTAAATTCTCTATCTCTTTCAGAGTTGGTGGAAGGAGAGAAGGGTGTGAGGGTGAGATGAAAGAAAGTGTTATATGGCAGAGGACTTTTGAGGGTTTAACACACATATGTATGTGTATGTGTTTACATATAAACATATATGTATTAGTGTACAGAATTATTTATTTGCAGGATACACAAGCCCTTTAAATTAATAAGATACTATATATATATATATATATATATATATATATATATATATATATATATATATATATATATATATATATATATATATATATATATATATATATATATATATATATATATATATATATAAGTTGCATAAGTTTCTGGAGTTAGAGGACAACGATAATCCCTGAAGGAAGCATCCAAGCGAGAACAAGCAGAGTTAAACCAAGGTTTGTTAGGCTTAGTAGAAGGGAAAGAATATGGAATGTACGCCTCCATGACAGAATCACCTCGATAATGCGCTCTGCATGCTCCAAGGTGCCCCTCCCACGAAAGCAATAATCATTCCACGGGAAATCAAAGAAGTACGACCAGCCTGCGGCACAAAAATGCCACAAAGGTTTCCTCGCACCAGGAAGGACTTTCTTGCGGATGACTTGAAAAAAATAGAAGATACAGAGATAAGAAGGTGATCGGAGGAACCCAGGGGTGGATAGAGCTTGACAGTATAAGGAGAAGGATTAGAAGTTAGAAAAAGATCTAGAATGTTGGGTTCATCTCCAAGATGATCAGGGGTACGAGTAGGGAGCTGCACCAGCTAGAAGAAAGCTACTGGCGGTGATGAACATTGAAATCATCTAATATGATGATTTCAAGGAAAGTAGCAGAAAAGAGAATGTGCTCCATTTTGGAGTTTAGATAGTCAAAGAAATTAGGATAGTTAGTAGAATTAGGATAAATAAACAGGAAAATTGAATTTAGTCGTAGGATGGCAAGAGAGCTTAAGCCACAAGGTGAAAAATTTGGAAGACTCCAAATTAGAAACACGAGAAGCAAACATCTGCAAATTGAGGATGGAGACAGTATGAGGAAACAAAGTAGGGTTTGCTGTCATAACGCTCAAGCACCTGAGTTTCGGTCAAGAACAAAAGGTAAGGTCGGTCTAAAAGAAAAGAGGTGATGTTCAACAAAGTGGAAATTGTATTGAAGACCGCGAATGTTGCAGAAAATAATGAAAAATATAGACCATACATCCGGGCAAGTCAGCTGCAATGTCTCGGTAGCGCCAACTCCATTACTGGAGGCCACCAACTCAAAAGTGGTGATGAGGTGGCTATTATTGGGAGCCACCCCTCGGGGTTTCTCCGAAGTTACTGTTGTGGAAGCCATAATTAATACTTTTTTTTTTAAAGATGCGTATCTATAATAGTACGTATAGGAGCCTATTCCGTGTTGAAGAATGTGGAGATGAGAGCGCATATATATATATATATATATATATATATATATATATATATATATATATATATATATATATATATATATATATATATATATATATATATATATATATATATATATATATATATATATATATATATATATATTTTACAATACACCTTATCCCGCATGATGCAGGGTGGAGTCAATTGCAGAAATTTGAAATTCCTGCAATCGTACGTGGGAATAAAACCTGGTTGAAAAGGGTTCCCATTCCTTAGAACCATGCAAAGAACTAATCTTCATCTGACTCGACTGCGACGAAAACGTCATTCATTATTGACCAAGGTTACTTCTAACTTAATTCTTTTTTTCTTTTAATATTTAATTTTCCATTAATTGCCGAAAGTACTTTGCATCGAAAGATGTGTTGCATCACAAAAAAAAAAAAAAAAAAAAAAAAAAAAAAAAAAAAAAAAAAAAAAAAAAAATTAGAATTTTTTTTAACTTACTATTAAAAAAATACAGCAATATAACGAAATATTAATTTTATTTTTTTCTTTTACCTTAGATCAATAACATTCTTCAAGCATAGTTCGACGAACAAACTGCAACTTCAGGGAGAAGATCTTGAAGCTTCATATCCAATAACCTTCTCTTCTCTTCTCTTCTCTTCCCTTCCCTTCTCTTCTCTGCTCTTCTGACTTCCTTGTGATGTTCCTAACTTTTCTTCTTCCCATCTGCTTCCAAGGAAAATCTCTCGACGGCAGCCGATATATATATATATATATATATATATATATATATATATATATATATATATATATATATATATATATATATATATATATATATATATATATATATATATATATATATATATATATATATATATATATATATATATATATATATATATATATATATATATATATATATAAAAGACTTGTCTCCTTTGTGGTTGAAAAACAATGTACTTGATGATGTTTTGCTGTTGAGCTATCCTCAAAGCCAAAAATCTATGTTTCAAGCACATTTTTTCAGCGAATAGGCTCCCGTCATAGCGATTTCAACAGATTTTCACTCTATTCTTCCTTTGATCACAAAGTATTAAATGTTTTAAATTTATTTATTGCAGTCATCATTGAATTAAAATAATTTAAAAGGAACTTCAGTTTTCTGTCCGATCTTCAACCATTTTCTTTTTACTTTTCATCAATGACTACCTGATGTCATGACTTATTTACTCCAATGTCAACGAATCCACCCTTCAATACTCCTCTCACGTTAATAATTGATGCTTCAAAGGTGACCTAAGAGTGAATGACCTCTGGTCTTCCTAATATTTTTAATAGGGGCTGGGGGTAGATAAAACACTTTTCAATGACTCAAAAACTCAAGTTTCTTCTTTCTTCTACTCACAATTTTCCACACAACTACAAAATCTTCATAAACACGCCTTCTTGGTAAGCTATTTAATTTTATTGTAAAGTTTTTTGAATAGATCACATTGTTTGTTTCACAAAACAATCTTCTAAGATGTTCAATGTTCTGAGGCAACTTCAAAACTTTTCACACAACCCTGGTCCCTGGTTGCTTGCTTTGCAATAGGAAGTTGATCATCCTTGAAAAAAGTATGCATAAAACATCTGAAGTGGTTTCACTCATACAATGCTTTTTGAAAGGAACTTTTTCTCTGGCTATGTCAATTATTCAATTTCACTGACTCTCTCCAATCTCATTCTGACCAACAAAATATTTCACTCGCTTTATACTACGGCAATTACAATGGACAATATTTTTCTGAATTAACAAGTCATATACCTTTTCCTTTGCGGAGAAATCGTGTGACTCATCTTTCCAAACAATTTCACTCTTACTCTGTTCAACTCCCTAACCCTGTAATTGTTATGCTCATTTTTTTAAATGTAAACTGTTGGTAAAGTAGGGTACATTTTTTTCAACTTAGTTCAAATATCAAACTATATATATATATATATATATATATATATATATATATATATATATATATATATATATATATATAT
>SEYY01001944.1:0-12500 GCA_009176605.1 Armadillidium nasatum | reverse complement strand
TTTTGCAGGGAATCTGGGAGTATGTCAACATCAATGCCGAATGGATCAATTGCCAACTTACATTGCCAATTTTCCGAATATATGGAAAATCCTTTCCTAATTTGCCCTTCAGGGATAATATATTTTGTAATTGGACTCTTCAACAATTCTTAGCATTTTTTTTTCCTTGATTTTTATCACAGTTTAGCATGCCTCTATTATTTATAAGTCAAAATATGTAAATTAATCAGCAAAATAATCTGCAATAAATTGATGACAACTGAGAAAAATTTGTTGATGCTGATGCTAATGATGATTAATCATCCCATTATATATATATATATATATATATATATATATATATATATATATATATATATATATATATATATATATATATATATATATATATATATATATATATATATATAAGTTTTAATAATCTTTACTGATTATTGAAAGAATTTTTAAAACCGGATATAGGGTCAATTCACATACTAAGCTAAAGAAAATTAACAAGTTAAGATTTTAGAGAATCAATTCAACTTTAATATATATATATATATATATATATATATATATATATATATATATATATATATATATATATATATATATATATATATATATATATATATATATATATTATATATATTATATATAAAAATGAATAAAAAATAATAAAAAAACAAGCAAACAATATGAAAATTTTAATATGAAAGTTCAATTTTATCAATTTAGATCTAATAAAATTAATATAAAAATCTTATACATAGGATAGATAAATGGAAAAAGCTAAAGTTTGAATTCTTCAAACCTTTCTGGAGTATGAAAATGTATTTTTCAGCACTAAAATTTAGTTGACTTTGAACATTTCCAAGTGAAATACATTTTCAAACTTTAGATCAATGATTGAGGATTTTCCATTTGAAGATTTAGAAATTGCAATTTTCTCCATGAAATGAAATAAGGGCTTGATTTTGTAATAGTCAAAAACACTTTTTAAACTATTTCATTTTATAATTACACTTCAAAAATCATAAACTTATATTACTATGCATAAAATTATTTTTTTGACACAAAGGTATAGAGAGAAGGAAAATAAGACATGTATTTATTTGGATTCATAAGAAATCATCTTCAATCTTCCACCCTGTCTAGAAACTACTTATCCCATCTATGAATAGTGTTAAATACAAACCAATTTGTCATACCCTCTACTTTAATAGTTTACTTATTACATTTAATACAAACTATTTGCCAACTCTCAATCAGAATCAACCACCCCAAAAAAAAAGGATTTAGAAGAATTTTATAATGTTAATCTGATTCATCTGACAACAGTAAACTTCAAACTTAAATTTTATTTTATTTTATGAGAGAGAGAGAGAGAGAGAGAGAGAGAGAGAGAGAGAGAGAGAGAGAGAGAGAGAGAGAGAGAGAGAGAGAGAGAGAGAGAGAGAGAGAGAGAGAGAGAGAGAGAGAGAGAGAGAGAGAGAGAGAGAGAGAGAGAGAGAGAGAGAGAGAGAGAGAGAGAGAGAGAGAGAGAGAGAGAGAGAGAGAGAGAGAGAGAGAGAGAGAGAGAGAGAGAGAGAGAGAGAGAGAGAGAGAGAGAGAGAGAGAGAGAGAGAGAGAGAGAGAGAGAGAGAGAGAGAGAGAGAGAGAGAGAGAGAGAGAGAGAGAGAGAGAGAGAGAGAGAGAGAGAGAGAGAGAGAGAGAGAGAGAGAGAGAGAGAGAGAGAGAGAGAGAGAGAGAGAGAGAGAGAGAGAGAGAGAGAGAGAGAGAGAGAGAGAGAGAGAGAGAGAGAGAGAGAGAGAGAGAGAGAGAGAGAGAGAGAGAGAGAGAGAGAGAGAGAGAGAGAGAGAGAGAGAGAGAGAGAGAGAGAGAGAGAGAAACTTTTTTTTTTGTTCTTAAATTTCATGAATTTTGAATAGTGTAGTGAAAAATTATATAGAAAATATTTAAAATGAGAATAAAAAAAAAACTTACAATATGTATGGTTTAATATCATTTTCAAAGTCTTTACTCAATATATTTGCACAAATTTCTTTTTTTTCATCCCATCTTCCAATTTCAACACCAAGTTGAATAAGATGTTTAAGAACAACACTCCTAGAAGAAGAGAGAAAAAAAAAAAAAAAAAAAATAAAAAATATATATATATATATATATATATATATATATATATATATATATATATATATATATATATATATATATATATATATATATATATATATATATATATATATATATATATATATATATGAGTGGGTAATAGCAATCATTATAAATGATAAAATTAATTTTCAAAAGAAAAATAATAGAGCAAACCTACTTCTGGCAAATTATAGAATTCAAAGGTCATATATATACTATTTTGTTGGTTTTTAAAAAAATTATTTTTGTGCATAACTTTTTTCCTACACATGCAAAGTTCATGAAATTTTCAGAGGTTGTATAGATGTGTGAGATACAAATTTTTGATTTAGAACAAATTTTAGTATATCCAATGATTTTGATGACGTGCACAGGAAAATGTTTACAAATTTTCCTATGCACAGCACCAAAATTTGCCAAACTGCACAACCACTATATATATATATCCAACCATTTTGTTGCTGTGCATGGGAAAAATGTGAAATTATTGTTTTTAACCATGCACGGCAGCAAAATTATATTATACAAAAAATCTTTGAATAAAAATTTGTATCTGACCTAACTGTATAACCTCTTTAAAAAATTTTTTTATATTAAATCCTTTTGGTGCAGTGCACAGGAAAATTTTCAAAATTTTTCCCTTGCCCAGCAACAAAATGATTGGGTATAATAAAAACCTTGAAGAGGTTGTACAGTTGGGAAAGATATGGATTTTTTTATTTAGAAAATTTTTTTGTATATCCAACCATTTTGTTGCTGTGCACAGCATCAAAATTGTTGGGTATACAAAAAAAATTTCTAAATAAAAAAATGTTTATCTAGCATAACTTTATAACCTTTGAAAATTTCATTTATATTGGTTGAAAAATATGAGTTATTAAGACTTTTTAATGGTTAGTTTTACCGTTTCAGAAAAGCATTAATATTTTCTAAACATTAAAGAAAATTTATATTATTTTATATGCAAATGCCTAACTTTTATTTTATTTTATGCCTATTAGTTGGATTTTTTTTTTTAGTCAATATGGATTTTTTTTAGCAAACTTAAGAAAAATTTTTGGATATTGGTAAAAAAAATTTAACCCAAAAAAGGGGAAATTTTTTTGTGTTATACCTAGTTATTTTTTAAATTTATTTTATATAAAACATTTAAATATAAAAACTATTCTATCAAAAAAATTTGAAATTAAGAATATGAAAATATTTTATTTATTTTTTTTAAAAAAATTTATTAAAATTTACTTATAAGGATGGTTAGTTTCCCCTCCGTCCTATGGTATATATATATATATATATATATATATATATATATATATATATATATATATATATATATATATATATATATATATATATATATATATATATATATATATACGGTATATATATAATGCATATGCTTACCGATCAGCATAAGCTGCAAGATTAAATGTTGGTTTTATATCAGGCGCAATGAAATTGATATTAGTAGTATCGGCTGGTTGAAGAACATTTTTTTTCACACTAATAATAGGTTTCTTTTCAACATTTTCTTTTATATCTAGATGTGATTCCGTTTCAGAAACATGATTCCCTACTACTTTACTGCTAATCAATTCATTTGGTTTGCAAAAATAATTTGTACTAGTGTGAAAGTAACTTTGAGAGAAAAAACATGGCTTTTTTTTCTTCACACAAAGGTAATTATAATCAATTATTAAAGGTGATATAGAAACATGTCTTGATATAAAGGAATAACTTTTTAATACTTGGCTGGATATATTACAGGCAAATTTAAATACAGAATGTTCCATACTTTTTATTTAATTAATGACCTGAAAAAGATTTTAAATAGGTTTAAAGAGTTGGAAAATAGCTATCTGAAATATAAATGAGAAAGGATAGAAACTCAAAACTGTCTTTCTACTTCAAATCAAAAGCATCTTTCTTTCTGGTCAATCTCAATTATTATTTAAACTATTTAACTTTGCTTTCTATTTCCAATTCCTTAATGACAGTGAATGCTTGTTACACAAATATCAAATCAAAGTATTCAGTATATTCATTTTTTCTTTTTCCTGAATACAAATATCAAAAAAATGTTTGACACATATATATAATAATACTTTGAATTTAAATACTGAGTATTCAGCACACACACATATACATATATATATATATATATATATATATATATATATATATATATATATATATATATATATTATATATATATATATATATATATATATATATATATATATATATATATATGATGGGATGATTGAGGATTTTTTTTATAATGATGATGACTATGAACTGACCAAGGCCCCAGTCCTGGACCCAACTAAAAATCAGAGAAAAACTGGGGTTTGCCTGCCAGGGTTAAAAAGGCAAATTATACTTAAGGGAACAGTCCAATTTCAAAACAAAATTTAATTTTCAGTGAGATTCTCCTGAAATTTTCAGTGTATATAGCTTTTTTCCTGGTGAAAAAAAAAGTCCATTTTTAGCATTTTTCTGAGTCTATAACTGTGAAAAAGTTTTTTTTTTTAAATCTGACCCTTTTTCAAATGAATGACAGGGCTAAATTACTTTTCAGAATGACTGCAATTTGGATTGTATATTCAAAATTCTATGGGCTACAAATGCTTTTAACAGACTTTTGTTCCTATAGTTTTTAAAAAAAATGTTATAAGCCCAAAACTGACCAACTATTAAAATTTTTTTTTTCTTTTTTAATCCATCACCTTTTCAGACAAAAAGTTTTTTTAAAAACTACAATTATAATATTTTTTATTTTTGATGAGTGTATAGAAAAGAGATGGCGGCTACAAATTCCTCTCTATACTTTATTCAATGAGATTCATTGGTTTTGAGATATGGCCTCTCAAAAAAAGTCCATTTTTGACGAAACTTAAAAAATTCCCAAAGTTTGAGAGGCTATAGCTGCGTTCAGAAACCGAGCAAAAGTGAGCGCTCGCTAAAATGCGAATACGTCAATTTTATTGGTAGATAATAAGCAACCAATCACCAAGCTCTTAGATGGAGTTGATGACGTAGCGAGCATCTCAATTTTCTGAACGCTAAAATTTGATCACAGATCACAACAAAACAAACTTACGAACAAACAACGATGAAAACACACCAATAAGTAAATTTTGACGTACCGTACAACTTTATATATATATATATATATATATATATATATATATATATATATATATATATATAATATATATATATATATATATATATATATATATATATATATATATATATATATATATATATATATATATATATATATATATATATATATATATATATATATATATATATATATATGAGAGAGAGAGAGAGACTTTCGTGCCTTTATTTTTTTATTTTATTTATATATATATATATATATATATATATATATATATATATATATATATATATATATATATATATATATATATATATATATATATATATATATATATATATATATATATATATATATATATATAGAGAGAGAGAGAGAGAGAGAGAGAGAGAGAGAGAGAGAGAGAGAGAGAGAGAGAGAGAGAGAGAGAGAGAGAGAGAGAGAGAGACAGACAGAGAGAGAGACTTTTATGCCTTTCAAAGAATATATAATTTATGTATGAAAATATTTTAGTATTAAATATAAAATATGTGAAAATAAATATTAGATTTCCTTGAACGAATATTATTTTACCATTTTCAGTGCTATCTATGAACACCAGATAATTCTATTAATCATTATTTTTATTTGTTACACTCCTTCCATGGCTCTCCCGTGAACATGTTCTTGGTCTGAACATAAACAATAAATTATCTTGGAAACCTCATATCACAACGGTTGCTAAGGTGTCCTCTAAAAAGCTGAGGGTTCTGTTCAGGGTTACGGGAATTTTTTTCTTCAGAAGTTACTTTAACTATAAAATAGTCTTATCCGTCCTTGTATAAAGTACTGTTCTCACATTTGGGGTGGTTCCGGTTTCACCCTTCTTTTGGATAAAGTTGAGTCAAAGGCTAAGAGACTAATAAACTGTTCCCTACTTTCAAACTCCCTCTTCTCTATAGGTACTACGACAGCAGATGCTCGAGGGAGTTGACCTCTCGCATTCCACCACCATTGCGTCGCCATCGCAACACAAGGGGTGCCTTGCTTGACATGAATTTTGAGAGCTTGGCAAACTTTTAGACTTGCATGTTGTGGTACCTCCTTCTTTGCAGCCACCTCTGTTCTGGGAACATCCTTCCTAAGTCTGATTTTCCTCCTGTATTTAACCTACCTCTCTGTCTGCGTCCACCTGAAGGATCTACGTTAGGTTCGGAATTGGATGGATTTTTTATCTCTTAATTATGCCCCCTCCTTGAAAAGGGCTCTGCCCGTTAGTGGCAACATAAAAAAAATCATAATTGATTCATAATCCTATTTTTAAAAAAAAACTAATTGGCAAGCTTCTTCCAGAATTTTTGTAGTCAGTCGATGTAATCTATATTGGAGGTATCAAAAAAGCATTCAGATTACATACAATTAAGTACTTTGAATTGAGAAAGACATTAAAGATCATGTTTCACCCACATGAAAATAAACTTACGAGCAAACAATGTACTTTATTAACTTCCATGAACAAAAACTTACCATTATATTAGTACTTCACATAAATCAGCACTTTTTTTAGTCATTTGTAATCAATTTCATTATAACCAATCTACCTAATGTAATCACCATCTCAAAGAAGAAAAGAAAAACGTAGAGATGTGTTAATCATCATCATCATTTATGTTCACGTACCCAATGATTTACTTTATAAAAAATTTTTTAAAATGTATTTAAAAGTTTTTCATAAAAAAAAAAAAAAAAAAAAAAAAAAAAAAAAAAATAACGGTCTCATTTTTCAATACTTTCAATATTGGGTTCAACAACATTATGAATCATTAATTTAAATTTTTTTCCTTTGAAAAATAAAACAGCAAGTTATAATAGACAAGTTTTTAAGTGACTGAAGTATATACTAGGTAAAATGTAGAATATTTCATAAACATCTTACACTTTCCAATCTTTAAATGGAGAAAATTTTAATCTAAATGTTGGAGATGTTTATTTGAACTGAAAATGTATGGAGATCGAAATAAATGTTTAACTAGAATGTCCGAATATTGATAATACACTTTGTAGGATATTTAAAAAAAAAAAAAAAAAAAAGTTTTTGCCATATAAAAAAAAAAAAAAATTTGAAAAATAAACAAAACTTAAAAATGAACAAAGAAATAAATTTAAGTATTTTTTTTCTATAATACTACTACCAATAATATAATAATAAATAAATAATAAATAATAATAATAATAATATTTCTTCGTTTTTGGTTCTTCTCAAATCTTGAAAACTTCTTTGAAATTATTGAAAAGAATCCATTCCATTTTTGAAAACGTTCCTAAGGTCTGATGTGTATCAAAAAACAGTGGTTCATATGCATTCTCTGTTGGTAAAGGAACAAAATTATGATGTCAAAATATAGAAAATATTGCAAAGGACTTGAAAATTCTAAAGTTAATAACCAGCTAAATCAATGAAAGAACAAGAAAATTGATAAAAATAAATCTGCGTATTAATGCTATATACTCGTATCTCCAACTTTATCCATACTTTTCATCAACGATCTTCTCAGCTCCACTTCAACTCTCTTCATTCATATGCAGATAACTCTTCATTCTTATACTCATTTCAAAATTTACTCCTCTTTTTGCTTCTAGAGTTGCATCTCGTCTTCAACATATGTTTCCCGATAGGTCGCCTCAACCTTGTGAAATTTAATTCTTTAAAAACTCAACTTCTTAACACCTCTTTCTCAAAACCACCTCCCAACTTTCCAATCTCCTTCGATGGCTCTCCCGTCTCACCTGTAAATAACATTAACATTCTTGGTCAGAACATAAACAATAAACTTTCTTGGAAACATCATATCACAATGTTTGCTAAAGTGGCTTCAGAGAAGCTGGGAATATGTTCAGGTTGCAGAAATTTTTTTTTTCCAAATAGTTGCTCCAATTATATAAGGGTCTTATCCGCCCTTGTATTACATTTGGGAGATTCCGGTACCACATTTCTTTTAGGTAAGGTTGAGTCTAAGGCTAAACGATTAATATAACTGTAAGCTACAGTTAAACTCACTTGACCCTCTATCTCTGCGACGTGACGTTGGCGCACTATCTCTTTTCTATAGGTACTACAACAGCAGTTGCTCGAGGGAATTGACGTCTCGCATTCCACCACCGTTGCGTCGCTCTGGCAGCACAAGGGATGACAGCTTTCACATGAATTGTGAGTGAATATGGTAAACCCCCAGACTTGTCCGTTGTGGTGAATCCTTTCGAGTAACTTCTGTTTTGTGGAACTCTGATATCATATATTTTTTTTTGCTGCATTTAATCTTCCTCTCCAAGGCATCCGTCTGTGTTTACATGGGAGATTTGCGTTAGGGTGGGATTAGGTGAATTTTTTTTTATTTCATATTTCTGCCCCCTCCTAGAAAAGGGCTCAAACTGTGGGAGGTGGTGAACTGTAATAATAATAATAATAATAATAATAATAATAATAATAATAATAATAATAATAATAATAATAATAATAATATATATATATATATATATATATATATATATATATATATATATATATATATATATATATATATATATATATATATATATATATATATATATATATATATATATATATATATATATATATAATATATATAATGGGCAGGATTTTTTTTTTTTTTTTTTTTTTTTTGCAGAAGACTTGAAAAGATAGATGAGGATACAGAGATAAGAAAGTGATCAGAAGAACCCAGAGTTTGACAGTATAAGGAGAAGAATTAGAAGTTTAAATAATGGTCAAGAATATTGATTTGTTCTCCAAGACGATCAGGGATACGAGTAGAATGCTCCACCAACTGCTTAAGGTTGCTTTGCATGGTGAATAGAAGGCATCTTAACGGCTGTATCATGAAAACTTGAAAGCCATTGACGGTGGTGAACAAGGAAATCACCTAATATGAAGATTTCTGAGAATGGTGGAGAAAGAATGTGATCTATTTTGGAGTTCAAATAGTCGATAAATATAAGGTAGTCAGTAGAATTGAGATGAATAAACAGAATAAATGAATTTAGTCGTAGAATGACAAGAGAACTTAACTCACAAGGTGGAAAAATCAGAAGATTCCAAATTAGAAAGATAAGAGCAAGCAAAATCGTTGCGCACATATGCACAACCACCTTTTTTGGCAAAAAATTGAGGATAAAGACTGTTAGAGGAAACAAGATATGATTTGTTATCTGCAAGATATGATTTGTTATCTGAACTTTCAAGCACTTGAGTTTCGGTCAAAAATAAAAGGCAAAGTCCAGAAGAAGAGAGGTGGGCATTCAACAAAGTGGAAATTGGATTGAAGACTGCGAATGTTGCAAAAATTAATCAAAAAAAGACTATGTACTAGGGAAAGTCGGATGCAAAGTCTTGGTGGGACCAACCATACATCACTTATATATTATCTATTCTTATGTTTAGCAATGTGACTTCAAAATAACTAGGTATTATGGACAGAAGAAAACCTAAATTTTATGGTTATTGAATATTTTCAATCTTGATTCAACCTTCATGAGTTGAGTAAAAAAAATTGGCATCTGCAAATTTTAGAGGTATCATATTGGTATTGGGTGGCTTAAAATTATTGGTATTGGTTAAAATTTTGGTATTACTCCATCCCTATATATATATATATATATATATATATATATATATATATATATATATATATATATATATATATATATATATATATATATATATATATATATATATATATATATATATATATATATATATATATATATATATATATATATATATATATATATATATATATATATATATATATATATATATATACCTTTATATATATACTGGGATATATAAAATATTCATTTTACAAGAAATTAATATGACTAAAACTGAATTTAAAATACAAACCTGCATATTACTTTTTTTTTTTTTAAATCTTTTTCATCCTTTTTCATCTTTTCAGTCATTATTTCCTTAAACAACGTTCAACAAAGCATTTTATATTTAAAGAAAAATTAATAAAACTGGAAAAAAAAAAAAATATATATATATATATATATATATATATATATATATATATATATATATATATATATATATATATATATATATATATATATATATATATATATATATATATATATATATATATATATATATATATATATAAAAAGTTGAATTTGAGTCATACTTCAAAAAACAAGTTCAAGTTCTTGCTATCTCATAATAAATTATATTATACTATATTCAAAAAATTTTTTCCTTTTTAAATATCATGCTAGATACCAAAAGAATAATAATAACAATAATAATTTTTGAAATTTTTAAATCACAAATGAAAATTTGACTAATTAGTAGCTGTAAATAAAATAGATTAACTAAATGCTCCTTCATTGATACAAATATATTATACAATTCTCTAGGCACCTCTGCTCTTAAATTCAAATCTTCAGGTGAATTTTGAGATAATTCAGAAAGCTTTATATTCATTTGCAGAATGATAAAAAAAAAAAAAAGTGTGGCAATAAATAAAACTATTGTACTCTCATTACAAAATGTACTCTAAATAATTGCCTTTAAAGAATCCATGAATTGGAAGAAAATGAAAAACAGAGCTTCACAAAAAAATGTCCTGTACTTTGACCAAAAATTAACTTGGAATGTAAATGTTAAATGTAAGAAAAGTGAAGCATAGAAAATCAATTTAAAATATACTTGGGGAAATAAGAATTTTATATCATATTTGTTTTCAGAAGCATGTCTTAAAGGGTATATATATATATATATATATATATATATATATATATATATATATATATATATATATATATATATATATATATATATATATATATATATATATATATATATATATATATATATATATATATATATATATATATATAGTAAAGTTAGAGGTCACATGAGCTTTTCAAAGACAGCCATTTTCCTACCTTCAAAACATATATTATAATTATACATACATAAATATAATTATAATTAATGTCAACTCATATCACACCCTCATTTCATTCATTAAACACTACAACTAATGCAATTTAAGTTAAGAAGAGGTTACAACACATATAATACAATCCAAAATCAAACTTCCAAGAAGCTTAATTATGCTTTTAATTTTACTTTTTTTTTTTTTCATATCCATAATTAAGGAAAAATCACACCAAACTGAAATACAAAATAAAAACAAATACATATCATTAAAAAATATCCAAATCATTCAAATGCCTATCAACTTAATTGTATAAGTTGCATGATATAATTAAATTGCTTATTTGCATTACTTTTGAATTCTATGTTACTTCAGCTCAATCATGAATTTATGAAAGTCATGGTGATTTTTCATACAACCCATACATAAGAAACCAAACAGAAGTAGCTGATTAGCCATCATCAGCAAAATTAGAACCTTAACATTAAGTTCTATCCACTAAAATAGAAGTAAGTCTTGTACAGAACTCAAAGAACATTATTTACAAACTATCATAATTGATTTACAACCATCAAATACTATATTCTGTCTTCTGTTATTCACCCAATTTTTTTAATCTAGTTAGAAACCACTCCACTCTGTACCATATTATGAAAATCTGTTCATCAGACTAACAACTGAAACTTTATCAAATGTTTTGCAAAATAAATATCAATAGCATCTCCTCTTTGTCAACATAATCAGTAATATAGCTACTCTATAAATTTTAAAAGATTCATCTGAGAAGTTCTACCTTTCTAAAACTGTGTTGATATATATATATATATATATATATATATATATATATATATATATATATATATATATATATATATATATATATATATATATATATATATATATATATATATATATATACACCGTAAAAAGAAGTAAAAAAAAAGTAAAACTAATAAAAATTTCAAAAACCCCAACTTTCGAAATGTGTGAAAAATCAGGATTAGGATGTATAATCTTTTTGAGATATATGAGCCTTCTTGAATATTTTTGTATAAAAAGTATACAGAAATATGAAAATAAATAATTTTAAAAAAAATTAATAATTGAGGATGATAAAAAAAATCAACTGGGGTAAAACTAACCACTTGCACAGGGTAAAACTAACAATTCAATGTTATTTAAAAATGGCTATTCTGTAGTGCTTTTTATTAATATAAATGGGTAATAATATTATTGTAGAATATCTAAAACAAAATAGTCTATAATAATAGACTATCTAAGTAGACTAA
>SEYY01001943.1:27500-29238 GCA_009176605.1 Armadillidium nasatum | reverse complement strand
ATAACTGAGGTGATTCTCTCTGGCATGGGGCGTACATTCCATATTCTTTCCCTTCCACTAAACCTAATAAACCTTGGTTAACTCTGCTTGTTCTCATGCTATCCGCCGCAGGATGCTGCCTTCAGGATTACCGTCGTCTTCAAACTCCAGAATCTCATGCAACTTATATTTCATCCCGGAATCGTGCAAAATCTATTCTTCGAGATACTAAAAACTCTTTTCTCCGTCGCAAATGCAATAATCTTTCTGGCTCCTCTTCCTCTCGCCCTTTCTGGCATTTTGCAAAAAATGTCAACTCTAACTTTGCTTCTTCCTCTTTCCCTCCTCTAGTATCTTCTGACGGTACAACTGCCGTTTTACCTTCCTCTAAAGCTGAACTCTTTGCTCAAACTTTTGCCTTAAATTCAACCTTAGACGATTTCGGAGCTGTTCCTACTCCTTCAACCCCCTCTAACTCATTTATGCCTAAAATTGTAATTTCTTCTAAAGACGTCAACTTCTGCTCTCTCTGAGCTTAACACTAAGAAGGCGTACGGTCCTGATGGTATTCCTCCTGTGGTTCTCAAAACTTGTGCTTCCGAGCTTGCACCCTGCTTGGTAAACTATTTCGTCTATGTCTTTCTACTTCAACCTTCCCTTCTTGCTGGAAATGTGCGCTCATTCAGCCTGTGCCGAAGAAGGGGGACCCTCTCAGCCCTCTAACTATCGTCCTATTTCTTTAACCTCCGTTCTTTCTAAAGTTTTCGAATCTATCCTTAACAGGAAGATTTGGAAACATCTCAATTCTTCTAATCTTATCTCAGATCGCCAGTATGGCTTTCGAAAGAAACGCTCTACTGGTGATCTTCTTTCCCTTCTCTCTGACTCTTGGTCCTCCGCTCTTCGGCATTTCGGTGAATCTTTTGCTGTAGCGCTGGACATATCGAAAGCTTTCGATAGAGTCTGGCACAAAGCTTTGATTTCCAAACTTCCCTCTTTCGGAATCTATCCTTCTCTCTGTGACCTTCTCTCTGATTTCCTTTTCGGTCGTTCTATAGCAGCTGTTGTAGACGGCCACCGTTCATCCTATAAATCTATTAATAGTGGTGTTCCTCAAGGATCTGTCCTATCCCCAACACTTTTTCTGTTTTTCATTAATGACCTTCTCTCTATTACTTCATCTCCTATCCGATCCTATGCTGATGACTCCACCCTTCATTACTCTTTTCATTTTGAAAGACGCCCCTCCCAGCAACAGTTAATAGAGGCAAGGAGGGTGGCCTTGGAGCAACTAACCTCTGATCTATCTCTCATTTCAAATTGGGGCAAAGAAAACATGGTCGTTTTCAATGCCTCAAAAACTCAATTCCTCCATCTCTCTACTCGACACAATCTTCCACACAACTACGATATCTTCTTCGAAAACACGCAACTCAAACCTTCATCTTTCCTTAATATTCTCGGTGTTTCTTTTTCTCGTGATCTTTCTTGGAAAGATCACATTACCTCTCTTTCTAAACAAGCTTCTAAGAGGTTGGGTGTTCTGAGGCGCCTTCAGTATTTCTTCACACCACCCCAGTTGCTTGCTCTGTATAGGGGTGTTGTTCGCCCCTGTATGGAGTATGCCTCACACATCTGGGGTGGTTCCACACACACAGCTCTCCTGGAAAAGGTGGAGTCTAGAGCTTTTCGCCTTATCAATTCTCCTGCTCTCACTAATTCTCTCCAATCTCTTTCTGCCCGTCGAAATGTTGTGTCA
>SEYY01001943.1:12500-17500 GCA_009176605.1 Armadillidium nasatum | reverse complement strand
ACCAAGCGAATTGGGGTTTAGCTATCTGTCCGTGAAACAACTGTAGTACTTGTGGCGCTTCCGTTGGTCTGAGAGCTGTCTGTAGTTTTAATTTTATGCTCGGTTGTATCATTTCCACGAAAAGTATTCCTATTTTAAACAGCCTGTTCTCCCAACTTCTTATACATATTTTGCAATATAATTCTTGTATCTCAATGGCGGACATTCCCTTCATAAAGATCTCTATTGCTTCTTTTATGAGTTCACTTTCGTCCTCCAGTTCCACATAAAGTTTCATTAGACTATATAGTACAAATCTCCTATCTACCAGATTTTCCTCTCTGTTGTAGAAGTCTTTCATCTTGTTACAAAACCAATTTATCAATAATGGAAAATCAATTGGCTGATCCTCCTCCTGATCCATTCTCTTAATTATATGCTTAACAATGCTATATGTACTTTGTAATTGGGGAAATAGGAATCTGCTTTCGGATAACAATAATGAGGTGTTGTGCCAAAGCATGAGAATCTTAGTGATTCCTAACTTATCCTGATGTTTAGCATGTCTATACACTAATCTTTTACATCCCAGTGTTAATCTCATTATGAGGAACTTTTAAACAGTGTCGAATGTCTCCACTGATTCCATTCGGAAAGATACTTCTATTCTTCCAGCTCTGTCCTTCAATGCTATATATATCTCTATGTTAATGACATCCATGAATTCTTATAATACAATATTCACATATGGATTATACTTTCCCTGATATTCCATTTCTAATATATTCCTGTATTCCTTCCATCCATGATTCATGCACAACGAACGGTGTAAACCATCCCATATATATACGTCTCTTATTTCAGGATCTGCGGTGTACACTTTCATTCTTTGTGTTATTACTGACATCTTTACATTACCTTTCCCATCATAACACCTTGTATCGATTAAGTTTAGTAATGTGTCTCCAACTGTTTGGTAGATCTTGTGTTCTTTGTTCACTATAAATCTAAGTGTGTTCTGGAATATGAGGTTCACCCATATTATAATGAAATCAATCAGACGATTTGGCATTCCTGTTTTAGTCAATTGTTTTGCTATGTAATGTAATAAGAGGGTTTTGTCCAAATTCTTCCGCTCGGTAAGGGGGTATTTTGTTGGGTTGATTTTTGGATTTGCTATTATGTTAAACACATACCTATCCAGGTCGAAATCTCTATATCTTAAAATCCTTCCTTTTAACACTCGTTTTACCTTCTTATTCGTGCATATATGAAGGCCTGTTTTAATTGCGGCAAGATGTGCTAGTTTCACTGGTTCTCCAGATAAAATACATGCTGGGGAATTCATTCTATGAAAATATGTTTTATACTTATTATTCTTATTTTAGGAATATTTTACTAATCATACTCTTTGGTATTTACTGTAAAGTAATAATACATGTGGTATACCCATACATATTTACTTATGCCTACATATTTATATGGACATATAAATATATATAATCGCTGTATTAATCAAGTTTTCCTAACCATCACCAATCATACTATATACATACATACACATTTTAAAATTAATTTTATTTTATTTACACCTTTACACTATACCTGTAGTTATTCATAATGGTTTTTTTACTAATTATTCCTTCGAGCTTTTATAATATTTTCTTTTAGTTATCATAGGATCGAATCTAACGCTTCTTCGTCTAGGTGTTTCTGTAATCTCTGAGGTTTCTCCAGATGATTCTTTACTCCGTGTTCTTACAGGTGATCTTAATATGGTGGTATATCCTTGTGACGGTGGTTTGTATTCCTTATCCGGATCTCTATATTTAGTCCTTACAGATATGGGTGATTCTTCATCTGTAGAAGGTACTTCTTGTGTTTCTTCTGGTGCTGGTGGTGGTATATTTGTATCTTGTTCTGTGTACTCAAAAGACTCTTCTGGTTCGATCGGTCTGGTTTCTGGTATCGGTGATGCAGATGACTCTGTCTCCGACAGGGTTTCTTGGGATATGTCTTGGTTTTCTCTCTTTACTTCTAGGTCGTTTCTTATGTTATCAGGTCGATATGATCTTAGTGCGGTTTTAATGTTTAAAAATAAACAATATTGTATCTCAGCATCATCATCAAGTTCGTCAGGTTTTTTGAGAGTTGAGTTCCTCCTTTTAATTTCTAATTTCCGCTCTCTTTGTTCCTTTTGCTCCCTACGATCAACTTCTATTTGGTTACCTGTATTATCTTTTTATTTCATTTTTATTATTTTGAAGTTGTCTATGTGACAGTTATAAATTTTATTATTCTGTGGATCTCTTAAAATATATACGTTACCACTTCCAAATCAGTTTGCTAGGCCTTCTACTCTTAAAGGGCCTCTCCATTTTCGATATAATTTTGGAGATAGATGTGGTGGTTACACGGTTTGTACGTATACTAAGTCTCCGGGTCTTACTTCTCTAGTCTTACTATTTTTATTTCTTTGCAAAGTGTATTTTATCACTTCCTTTTCTAATATTTCTTTTCCTTGCTCTCCAATTTTTTTGATTCTATTATACAATAACTCGGTTATGTCATCAGAGTTGATATTTGTTTTCTCTATCTTTTTATCTTTAACTAATGCACTATTTGGCAATTCTGACGCCATTCTCTTAGTATATACCATATAGTAGAAAATGTGGATCCGATTTAATACTAGCGTTATAGGTATTATTAATAGTAGCTTCAGCTAATGGTAGGAACTGGTGCCAGTCCTTTTGATTGTCTTTGACATAGCACCTAAAATAGTTTCCTATATCTTTATTAGTTCTTTCTATTAAAGCGTTGCTCCAGGGACTACGAACTGCTATTTCCACTTTCTTTATGCCAAACCTCTTGCAAAATTTCTTCATCATTGTACCTTTAAACTCACCGGCATTATCTGAAATCAGCGTTCAGGGACACGTGTGATTCGTTATCACTCTTTCAATAAGGTTCCTTGCTATAGTATTACTATATCTATTTTTAAGTGCGATCAGTTCTACACATCTGGTAGTTTGACATTTGAATACAAGAATATATTGATGTCCTTGTGTAGTTCAAGTGAGTGGTCCCAGGATGTCTACTGCTACCTTTTCAAAAGGAGTGTCTGCCTAGAGGATACTGCCCCAATTTTGCTCTTATAGGGTTGTTTCCTTTAACAGTCTGACATACGTGACACTGTTGACAGCAATCTTCTACCATCTTTCTCATTTTTTTAAAGTAGAATCTTCTCTTTAGTTTTCTTAAAGTTCTGTCAATCCCAGTGTGACCTGATTCGTATGCGGAGTGTGCTAACATTATTACGGCCTCTATGAGATTATTTGGTATATATATTTTCTAATTGTCCCCTTGTTTAATAAAGATCATATTTTTAAACATTTTATAACTTGTTACATATTTTCCCTTTTCTAACTCGTTATATATCTCTTTTAGGTTAGGACATATCTTTTGTGCTTTGCTTTTTATATTTGCATCTAATGATATGACTATAGGACTCTCTGTTCCTTGTTTCATGTGGTCAATGCTCTCTTCACTATCATCATCGCTATGACTGTCTGTATCTTCTGGAATGTATCTCGACAGAAAATCTGCTACTTGATTCTTTTTCCCTTTTATATATTCGAACTTTGGACAGAAGTCACTTACGATAAGAGACCATCTGGCCTGTCTCAATGATAGGTAATCCTTCTTATCAAATATAGCTATAGCAGCAGTGTGATCACACCTTACTGTGATAGGATAGCGATATATCATGTTTTTGAACTTTTTTAAAGCAAAGACTATTCCTAACGCTTCCATTTCCGTAATGGAATAATTCTTTTCACTTTTAGTCAATGTTCTGCTAGCAAAGCTAACCGGTCTTTCGTTGCCAACCTCATCTTCTTGAAGAAGTACAGCACCGAGTCCTTGCTTAGAAGCATCTGTCACTATGACAAATTCCTTATCATAATCCTGGTACTGAAGCAAAGGTTCTTGTGATAACATTTCTTTTAATTTTTTCATGGCTTCCTCCTGTTCAATTCCCCATTCAAACTTTTCCTTCTTTTTTAACAGCTTATTGATCGGCGCTGCGATAGTACTGAAATCTGGGATCAGATTTCTGAAGAAGTTGAAGAATCCCATAATAGATCTAATTTCTGGTACGTCTTTTAGACTCTTAATGTTTCAAAGTGTTTTTATCTTCTCCGGATCGACAGTGATGCACTTTCGGATATTAAGACCCTTAGAAATGTGTCCTCCTTTTTAAAGAATGCACATTTCTCAAATTTTATTCTGAGATTACTCCTCCTTAAAGCATCAAATACAACCTCTAAGTTCTTGTAATGCGACTCTACTTTTCCGAGTTTGCAAATATCACTATATCATCGACATAGCTCAAACAAGCTACACCAATACATCCTGATAACGCTGTTTGCATAACTCTATTGAATACAGCTGGAGCTTGTTTTAGTCCCATGGGGCTAAAAGACCCTAGTGGTGATCGAAAAGCTAAGATGGGTCTCGACTCTTTAGCAAGCTGAACATGGTGGAATCCTTCCTTTATATCTATAGTGCTAAAGACTCTTGCTTTTCCTAGGCTATTTATAGTGTCACCAATATCTGGTATGGGGAACCTGTCAGATATGCTGTGTCTATTCACAAGTCGAAAATCTAAGCACACTCTAATCTGTTTCCCGTCTTTCTTGGGTACTGCTAATAATGGTGACAAAAAAGGTGAAACAGAGGGTTCGATTAGCCCTTCTTTTAATTGTTTCTCTGTCCATTTTTTGATACCTTCTTGATATATTCTTGGTTGTTTATACTGTTGTGTATATAATACTTTAGGACAGTCTGACTCAAGTTCTAGTTTGAACTCGTACCCTGGGTATTTCCCAATGGGGTCGTCGGATAGTCCTACTATATCTCTGTTTTTCATCAAGAAGTCTATCATTCTTTCGAGTTCATTTCTGTTCCATTAGACACTACCTTTTTTGCTGGTCTTACTGTATATAGCCTTATAGGTCTCA
>SEYY01001943.1:0-7500 GCA_009176605.1 Armadillidium nasatum | reverse complement strand
AAGCCATACTGGTGATCAGAAAGAAGAGAATGAGACTCCAAATGATTCCAGGAAATGAGAGTTGAGGAGAGTTTCAAAAATTTTAGATAGAACATATATATATATATATATATATATATATATATATATATATATATATATATATATATATATATATATATATATATATATATATATATATATATATATATATATATATATTTAAAAATCTTGAAAAATTAAAATTTGTTTCCAAAGAAATAAACAAAAATGTCAACACAGTGGAGTTTCGTGTGTAGGATGTAACGAGTAACGAGTAACGGAAAAACCCGTTATAATTTGTAAAAATGGGGTAGCGTTACCGTTACAGCGTTACATTTTAAAACCCTTTGAAGCGTTACCGTTACACGTTACATTTTAAAACCCTAAGCGTTAACGTTACTCGTTACATTTGTAACGCGTTACTGCCCACCTCTGTATATATATATATATATATATATATATATATATATATATATATATATATATATATATATATATATATATATATATATATATATATATATATATATATATATATATATATATATATATATATATATATATATATATATATATATATATATATATATATATATATATATATATATATATATATATATATATATATATATATATATATATATATATATATATATATATATATATATATATATATATATATATATATATATATATTCTTATATACTTTGCTATTATTACATATATATATATATATATATATATATATATATATATATATATATATATATATATATATATATATATATATATATATATATATATATATATATATATATATATATATATATATATATATATATATATATATGTAACTATTAGTGTCTTTATTATTATTATTATATTATTATTATTATTATTATTATTATTATTACTATTATGTAATCTTCTGAAATATTTTTTTTTTTTTTTTTTTCGCAAACTTACTTCTGAAAAGTCTGAAATTCAAATTACAGAAAGAAAAAAAAAATTCTAATTATTTCTGTGAAATCTCTAGAAATGTTTCTGAAATTTGAACCGATAATATTGCCCTTTCAAGATATACTTTAGTTTTAACTTTTTTGGCTTGCATCAATACCTATTAAATATGCGATGAATTGATTATTCAAATTTTGTCACGAAAAAAGGAATAAAGATTAATATAAAGATTAAAAATTACCAATATTTCTGAAAATTTTTCATGACTTCATATTTCTTGTTAGTATTACTTTTTTTATAATCATTATTATTATTATTGATATCTTTACTACTTTATGTATTATCATTGTTATTACTATTATTGTTTGTGATATTATTTGCATAGTATTTGTATTTTAATGGACATCAAAATAAAATGGAGAACTTTATGGGCTAAACTTTGTGGTTCAATGTAAACAAATGTGTATCCCTTAGAAGCCCCTTTTCAGAGAAATGTACAGCTAACAAACTATTAATATTGTATTTAGTAATATAGGACCTACAGTAACATTGTTTAACTTTAATTGTACTTATCTGAATAAAATGTAGAAATTGAAAAATTGAAATTTACTTTATGATTTGGTTATAACTTATAACCTAAAATTTTTTAAATCATAATGATTCTCTTATTCATTTCAGGAGTTCTTAAGTCATCATACGAAAAAATTGGACGATTTTATGTTCATTATTTGCACTTACAAGGAAACTGGAGAAATTGGATGGGTTAGTAATATATATATATATATATATATATATATATATATATATATATATATATATATATATATATATATATATATATATATATATATATATATATATATATATATATATATATATATATATATATATATATATATATATATATATATATATATATATATATATATATATATATATATATTATATATATATATATATATATATATATATATATATATATATATATATATATATATATATATATATATATATATATATATATATATATATATATATATATATATATATATATATATATATATATATATATATATATATATATATATATATATATATATATATATATATATATATATATATATATATATATATATATATATATATATATATATATATATATATATATATATATATATATATATATATATATATATATATATATATATATATATATATATATATATATATATATATATATATATATATATATATATATATATATATATATATATATATATATATATATATATATATATATATATATGTGTGTGTGTGTGTGTAAAAATTTGGTCTTGCCTAGGTGGCTTGTTACTCTAGGGTCTTTATAGCTTCTACCCTAGGGTCGGCCTAGAGCTTATTTATATCTATAAAAAAATTTCTTTCTTACTTTGTTCAGTAGATTTTATCTTATTTCTCAAATTTATATAGCGGCGTAGTGAAATATTTTGTGCTGTAGTACAATTTTATTTTATATAAGAATTTTTCACAATCATTTACAAATTCACACGTTGCAAGGGTGATCCGTATCTACCGGCTTCTTTTTCAGAAAAGAATGCTACAACAATCGATATATGTGCTGCAACGATTCCGATATAATCGATATCGTTCCCAATAATCGATATTTATTTTAATTAAATTACATTTACAAAAAAAAAATTTATTATCAATACAACTTCATTCCAAGATGGTGACACCCAGAGAATGAATTTCCAAGTAACCAGGTTACTTGGAGATTCATACCTGAACACCCAACCTACGACATGAATTTGTTAGAATAGTAAATTGGAAGAAATAGTGGAATTTAAAGTATTAGAGGATTTAATTTAATTTAATTTAAATCTCTGACATGAATCACAACTTAGAACAAACTGCTTTGTGTATTTAGGCATATCCTTCCATACAAAGCGCTTCCTAAGAGATGTCAGAGTTTTCTTGACTTCAAAATGCCCAAGTGAATGCGAATAAGAAATAACAGGTATAATGAAAGATTCAGGAACAAAGATACGAGGTGAAAATGGAATAGATTCATCAACAACTAAAGACAGTAGATCATTTTTATAATAATAGTTTCGCTTGGTCAGTTTGAGATTAGCATTTTCTTGCTTATTTAAATATTTTTGCAGTTGCACATCTGTTTCTTGTGCTGCTTGAAGTTCTTTATAATCAATTTTACACTGAAATAGCTTAAACACTTCATTTGCAGAAATATGGAAAATAGATGACAGTAAATGACATTCATCCTATATTAAAGAATCCTGCTGTGGAGAAAGCTCTGGTGTGACCAATGCTTCATCGCAGATTGCTTCAGGAAGGACTTCTGTAACAGTGTCTTCTCTTCCAAGTTGGAGTGAAGGGCTTGTTGCATCTGCATTTTCTGCAGAATTTGAAGGAACTGGTAATTTCAGTGAACTGGTAGTTGGTTGCTCAGCAGGATTTCTGCTCATGCTCAAATAATCGGCAAGAATATTCTCTTCAGATTTAATATGGGTTATGTTCAAATCATATTCAGACAAGAAAGTTAGGTAACGCTGCTCCCTTGCAAGCAAGTGATTAGCATCAGTCTCTTTTTTAAGTGACTGTGTGACTGAAAGATTGTCACAAAACACATCTACCTTTCGTCCTTCTACGATATGTTGAAATTTTTTCACAGTTTTAACCAAGGCAAGGAGTTCCTTGCTAAAAAATACCATAGCTCATTTCAGTTTAGTTTAATTTATAACTATAGAATCCAAGTGGAACAGTTTTTTCATTTTCAGTCGAAACTACAACACCAGCCAAGGCAGTGTGACTGGCATCAGTGAAAATTGATATTTTGGCACTATTAGATGGAAATCCCAAAGGCGTAGCATTTTTAAGAGTCAGTTTTGCTAGATTGAATGCTTCTTCAGCCTCAGGGTTCCATTTTACTCTACGTTGAGAGTATGGAGCACCTTTTAGAAATGAAAGAAGAGGAGAAATAATATTAGAAATACCAGGAAGTGAAGATCGGATATAGTTTATACTTCCTAAGAAAGAACGTAGATCCTTAATCGTCTTAGGTTTTGGCATGTTTAATATAGCAAGACTTTTATCTACGTTAGGAAGCATAACATCTTCTGACACATCAAAACCAAGATATGTAACCTTTGTTTTGCCAATTTTCACTTTTCTGCACTTAGTTTTAAATTAAAATAATTTAGCCTATCAAATACCATTTCTAGGACTTTTAAATGCTCCTCATGAGTTGGAGTAGCAATTAGAATATCATCAATATAGATGAAAATATTAGGAATATGAGAAAGAATTAAAGAGATATATTTAGTGAAACTTTTGGGACTAGAATAAAAACCTTCAACTATACTGTTATACGAAAAACTACCATATGGAGTATTAATTGTTAAAAACTTTCTACAATCGGGGTGAACTTTTAAATTATAGAAGGCATTCTTGAGATCAAGGAAAGAAAACACTTTAGCTCCAGAAAGTATATTCGAAAAATCTCCTAAATTGGGAAGGCTAAAATTGTCACGCACTGCTCTTTTGTTGAGAAGCCTCAGGTCAGCTACAATGCGGACTCCACCTGAAGGTTTTGGCAGAACAGAAATTGGAAAACCCCATGGTGAATGTGAGGGAGATAAGACCCCAGCATTAACTAACCTGCCTATCTCCACTTTAGCTTTGTCATATAGGCATGTAGAGATTCTTCTGCTTTTTATATTTATTGGTGGTCCTCTTACATCAAATTTATAGGGAACTAACTCTTTTAAGCATCATACTCTGCTGTTGTAATGGGAAAGTTTAAAACTTTATTTTTATATACACTGTTATCACTATTATTTATATTACTTCTATATTTACCATTATTTTTAATTTTATTACTATTATTATACCTAAAGGAAGAATTGTTTATATTGCTACCCCCAGCATTATTTTTCCCACTAACTATATATTCTTTTACCATTTACTACCATTATTACATATCTCTGAGCTATCATTTAAATATATATCGGTAAATAATTCCTTAAAACTAAATAATAGATTAGAGTAAAGAGAAGGCGCGGAAGGCAATTTGGGGGAGAAGGTAGCATTAACAAAATGATCAATTCTTTTTAAAGGCACAAACTCCATATCATTTCCTACAATTACATCTCAAGAGCTTCCTGTCTGGGCATCAATAATATTATGATTACTAAAATCTAATAAAAAATTATATTCTTCAAAAAAATCAAGCCCCAAAATATTACAAACTACATTACAAATTTAAAAAAATATGTACATAATCTCTACGCATCAAAAAATTTACAATTTTAGTTTTAACATCATATAAATTTATTTTAGAACCATTAGTAGCTGTAAGGAAATAAATAGGTTCCATCTTATCTTCTTCAGAAGCCTTAAAACAAGATACTGTGCTTCCGGAATCTATAATATATAACTCTTTCGAGTTAGCATAAAAAATACGGTAGAGGCTGTTTAATTTTAAATCTTTGTTAGAAATATTTATCACATTCATAATTTTTGGAGTCGATATACCCTTATAAAAATTTGCATTTTCAACTGGCATCGCAGTATATTTGCAAAAAGCTGATGGTTCTTGCTCAAAAACTGGCTTTTCACCACTTTGATAATGCAGATTTTTATCTTTAAAACTATTATATTTAGGACAATGCTCAAGTTCACTAGACTGAGATACTCTTTCGTTTAAAACAGTTGGTTTTAAATCAGTAGTAGCAATCGCATTCCCATGAAGTTGAGCATTGTTATAATTTACCTTATTTATAAAAGTATGCAATGAATTAGTATCATTATTTGCAATTGTATATAACCTCATTTGTAAGGGGGTAGCTTTTACATTCTTCCTTTCTTAATTTTTCATATTTAATATTTACACTTTTATCACTAATTATTATACACTGCACTTTATTATTAAATTTCACTTTTAATTTCTTTTTTGAGGGGCTGATGTTAACCCCTATGATTCGTTTCCCTGAGTGGTTGAAGGAGATGGTCCTGACGTTGAAAGTTGGGCTTCCCTGGGTGCCCATCGACAACTACCTCCTTGACATCGTGTAGCTTTTTCTCGAAACTTGTAATGATAAAAACATAGGGGACCTTCCGGCCTAAATCTTGAAGGTGACCTGCCCCTGTCTGAGTAGCCTCTTGTCCGACTATTTTCAAGTTTCGTCACCCTTATGTCCATCTTATGAAACTGTGTTGAAAGGTCGTCTACTTTTTTAATCACTTCTGCAACTTGAGTGGATAGTTTAGCCACTTCGCGGGCAAGGAAGGAAATTGAAGGTGGTGTTAATTCTCTGGTTCTTGTAGAAAAGGGGCTATGGCATTAACAGAGTCATTTTGATACTGTTCTATTTCGGCGACTCAAATATTTGTCCGCAGCGTCGGCCATCATATAAATTGATAGATCTCCCGTTAATACTTCCAGCATTTACCGTGGCTCAAACGGTAAAGTGATTGACTCACGTGCTTGAGGGCTCCGGTTCGATTCCACTTGGGATCCTAGGTATATACTACCTAGAAAAGTTCCTCTCCTCGAATAGGGCAATGCCCGTGAGATGTGAACTTTTATTTAAAAAAAAAAAAAAAAAAAAAAGTAATACTTAAAAACATTTCTTTTGCGACTGTTTCATTATTTTGTATCATACTTTCGAATGCAGAGTCTCCAAGTGACAGCCTAATTCTATTTAAATATTCCGATGGCTTTTCACCAGGGTTCAATTTCTGTTGAAACAAGTCATTGACTCTTTCCCGGGCCAAAAAGAGCATAAGTAGATCTCAAAACTTTTTTCAACTCCTCGTATGTATTTTCTGTTATATGTGGTTGAATTTGGGATATAACGGAGGAGGGTAACAATGGTCCAATAAGTTGGATTCTCCCAATAGGCTTGTTCACAAAATAAAGCAGAAATAGCCATTTTGTTTTGTTCAACCACTTTTCGGTGTCTCTTTTGTCAAACTTTGGTAATTCTTGAGTAGTAAGAGTTTTCCTATATTGAGGTGACGGACTTCTGGAGATGAACTTTCACTGGAGGAACTTCTTTCTGAAGTTCGTTGAATTGGCCTTTCTGTGCCTCTGTTCCCAGTTTCATTAGTATGGGTTTCATTATCCCCTTCTACTGGAGTTATCGAGATCCCAGAGGTCGAATGATCTAATAAGTTGTTGTTGTTACGCCTAGTTCTATTTTTTCTTGAAGGCATCGTAGAATTGTGTTATATCTTTACTATATATTTTTATCTATTTAGTTTTATTTATTTATTTCTATTTTTTTCAAAAGTTATGTCAATGTTATTTAGCTTATTAAATATCAAAGCTTTATAAATCAATGTCCTTATGTCACTGATAAACTTAAAATTTTTCTTGAGAGTCCTATTCTAAAGTATCACCATGCACGTTTTATAGAATAGCTTAGCCTGCTTATTTTCAGTTGGAGGGCTAAGGCAATTGAAATTTTCATAAAATGTCTATTAATTTCTACATAAAAA
>SEYY01001942.1:2500-15922 GCA_009176605.1 Armadillidium nasatum | reverse complement strand
ACGAGTTTATTTTTAAAATCAAATGGTTCTAATATTTCTACAAGTTTTTGGCATATTCCTGTTGCGCTTCGGTTTTCACCTACATCGTAAAAGCCTAAAAAATGCTCTTTTATTTTACCCAAAGAATCAACACAACGACAAATTACGGAACACTGAGTTAATTCAGATTTATCTGTCGTTTCATCGACTTGGATAGAAAAAAAGGGTGAGTCACGTATTATGTTGCAAATGGTTTCCTTTATTTCCATAGCTATGCACTCGATAATGTCGTTCTGAATAGTTTTTGACAGACCAGTAAATCCACGCATCTTTTCCCAATGGTTTTTTAATTCTTCATTATTATTCATCATCACAAAGAAAAACTCTTTAAAATTCCCTTGGTTGTACGAATCTTTAGATTCATCATGTCCGCGGAAAGATAACTCTTGTTTAGCCAGTAGACAAGTAAGATCAATTAGTACTTTGAATATCTGTCTATTTTTAGCAACTATTTCATTAAATGCCTTTCTTGATCTTTTTGCTTGCTCGTTTATTTGTTCCAAAACGGTCAAGGACTCTTTACTTAATGTCTTAAAAGTAACTTCATTTTGAATGTGGTCTTTCGAACTAGAGTGCCTATCCAAGGCAATAGACAAATTTTTCCAGTCGTTATACCCTTCATTACACCATACATTTCTCTTTCTTCCTATAAGAGTACATGGCCAACAAAATAAACGATTTTTTTGTAAACTACCACAAAGCCACAAAAATTTATCATACCATGTCGATTTAAATGCTCTAGTACCTTTTTTACAAACATGTATATGGGTAAGTTTTGGTGTTGTTCTCCCTTCTTTTAAAATTAATCTTTTTTTCCTCCTCAGATCTTGAAGCAAAAGGATTCTCTAATAAAGAAGCTATTATGTCATTACTGAAGTTCATTTTCACCAGTAAAATATTAATATTAATTTTCTACAGAAAAATGCACACACACACACACACATATATATATATATATATATATATATATATATATATATATATATATATATATATATATATATATATATATATATATATATATATATATATATATATATATATATATATATATATATTTTGTACTTGCACTTATTTATTTTTCTTTCTTTCCCCTGAGCAAAATCTTTAATTTCTCATGCAATGTTGAGTCACTTCTTTTTAAAAACTAACAGCTCATTTTTTATTAAAAACACACAAATCAGTAATAAATTAATATTTAATAAATGATATTTAAACAAACTTTAGCACAAAAAAACAAAATTAAAGAACGTAGACTCAATATTAGGCTTTGATACGAAGAACAAAAAGGCGCGTATGGAGACGCCTGCCTCACTGACTCATACTGACTCAGATCTAGTGTCTTATCGATACACATAGTATATTTTTTATATTGTGTTACAAGTCAGTTTTCAGTATTCTATATAAATTATGAATTAAATAAATTGGGGCAAGAGATGATCAAGTTAAAATACATTATTATTATTATTATTATTAATAATATTATTATATTTCTGACAATGTAATTTAAATTTTATTTAAAAAAAAGGACTGCTTTAGAGACCACAATAGAATGAGTAGTATATATTTATAGTGAAGAGTCGGCGTAGAGAGATGATGCCTACATTTGCCGAGAAGGAATATATTTTTTTGACCGAGAAAATTACTGTCTTCACTCAGCGCTAGTATGAAAAAAGGGAATTAGGTTCAAATTTACGTCGGCGGCTTTTAGTATGCCTTTAAAATCAATCATATATATATATATATATATATATATATATATATATATATATATATATATATATATATATATATATATATATATATATATATATATATATATATATATATATGCTAACTTTGTAATATTTTTGGGTTCAAAAAAGCAAGTAGGCGTTGCCTACTCTGCCTACCCTGAAAAGCCGCCACTATATATATATATATATATATATATATATATATATATATATATATATATATATATATATATATATATATATATATATATATATATATATATATATATATATATATATATATATATATATATATATATATATATATATATATATATATATATATATATATATATACGCTGTTAGAAATCTTAGTAGAAGTGCTTGATTTGCCCAAGTAAAAGTATGCTCAATAAATGAAATGTATATATGAATGAGACGTTACGATGAGTTCTGGTGAAGAGTCTATCTTTATCATGAGAAATCGGCTAAATATTCAGGGCAACAGGATAAAGGGTATTTTGCTTATGAAGAAATATGGAGTTTATCATCCTTCAGGGCTAAGTATGTCGGCTCTTGATATGGACAAAGTGCAATGGGCACTAATATATAAGTCCATATGGATGAAAATTAATAATAAAATGAAGAGAAAGTTATGACGTGTGTTCGTGCGGTTTCTGATCATTCGCTAATGTCTAGAAAAAGTTAAAAAGGTACGGTGGTAATTACTTGGAAAAATAAAAGGTCCTCGAGTAAATGGAATATATATGTAAATGGCCATTTGGTGTATGGTGATAAATGGTACAAACAATGGGTTTATTATGTACCCATCGATTAGTATCAGGAAAAAGGCATAAAGGTCCAGGTCTAATTACCTGGAAAGCTGAAGTTATTAGGATGGGCTTATATTTCTATCAATCAATGTCAAGAAAAAGGCATAAAGGTCCAAGTATAGTTACCTGGAAATCGTAATTTATTAGGATGGGAATATATTACCCTCAATCAATGTCCAAAAAGGTAAACAGGATAGTCGTTATTTACCTGGCCTATGTAGAAAGAAGTGATGGGTTATCGTTGTGATATGTTTAATGATGAGGCCCTCTGGTGATTGGATGAATATGAAAAAGGGGCTGGGCATATACTTGTCTTGTGCTAATGCCTAATGCTAATTGGCCGAATATTATTAGTATGAACTTTGCTGTTGTTAAGCTTGGATGGACTCAGTTGGTCTTGTGCAATATTACAGTAAGTAAAAATGTTATATTATATTGTAAAAATGTATATTACAGATTATACGATTATGTTCATATTACTTATTAAGTATATAAAGTATATAGTTTTATAGGAATGAAATGTTTTTGAAAATGTTAATATATAATTTTCATTTAATTAATATTTATTGAGGTTTGTTAAAAATGTTTAGTGAAAAAATTTTTCTTCATAAAAATTTCTTAATTATTTTAAAACTTAAACGTAAATAGATTTTATTAAAATTTTAAAAAAATATTCATGTCAAAATAAACTTATATTTTGAAACGATTTACAATGTGTGTAAAAGTGTTAATGTTTGTGTACCTTTTTATTTAGTTGAGTGAAGTTTACCAGTTTATGTTTAAATGTTTTCAACTGCTGCTAAGATACCTGATCCTGCTAATTAAATGAGTTTATGGGAGAATGTTTTTCATGTGTGTGTGTGTGTGTGTGTGTGTGTGTGTGTGTGTTCTTAATACCTGGGAAGCTGATGCGGGGCTAGGTAAGCTGGGTAAGGGTAAGGTCATATGATACCCCTAAGCCATTACATATACATATCTTTTATTTATTTATTTATTTATCATTTATTATTTATTTATTTTCATCTTTAACTTTATTTTTCATTTATTTTGTTTTATATATTTTTCCTTTTTTATATTTCTCTTTTAAATATTTTATATTATATTATTTTTTATTTTTTTACTTTTATTTTTATTCATTTATTTTTTTATTTTAATCTTTTTTTTTCTTTTATATTTTTTTTTTTTATTTTTATTTATTTATTTAAAATATACCCCAGTGAAACATTCTGCGTGCGGTATTTTTTAACAAGCGTACCCCAACGAGCGCTCGAACCCCTGCTAAACGGCTGCGTGAATGATTCTCTGCGCGGGATGCGGGGCTATAGGGTATGATTTGGTAATATGCATGCACCTGTGTTGATGAGAGCCCCAAAGGACGGTGATGGCGCCTTATGCTGAAACTATTCCTGAGAAAGGGGGGTGCGATAATGTGGGAAGTGATCCCCTGCGGGGTGCAGCGTGTTTTAACACGTGTTCAATAATTATTATTTCAAAATAATTTTATTAATTAATTTTTAATTAATTAATAACTATTATTTTTTCGCCCCAACCCGGTATAAAATAATAATAATAATAATAATAATAATAATAATAATAATAATAATAATAATAATAATAATAATAATAATAATAATAAGAATAAGAATAAGAATAAGAATAAGAAGAAGAAGAAGAAGAAGAAGAAGAAGAAGAAGAAGAAGAAGAAGAAGAAGAAGAATGAATTAATGAATGAAGAAAATAATAATACGGCAAGCCCAATTCGATCGGGGTTTTTAACAAGAAACGTGGACCCCGGCGGCCATGCGAACCCCCGGCGGCCACGCGAACCCCCAGTGACTCCACGGCGGACCCCCAGTGGCTCCACAGCGGTATATAATATTTTGATTTATTTATTTATTTATTTATTTTTATTTTTATTTTTGGGGGGAAGGGATGTGTGGGGGGGGGGGGGTGGGGGTACCATATATATATATATATATATATATATATATATATATATATATATATATATATATATATATATATATATATATATATATATATATATATATATATATATATATTATTTATTTTTATTTATATATTTATTTATTTTTTATTTATTTATTTATTTTTATTTATTTATTTATTTTTTATTTATTTATTTATTATTGGGTAGGGGTTAAGGGGGTTGGGGTCACCCCGGGGGCTTCACTCCACCCTGGGACTTTATAACACCACGGATACTCTGGGGCGTTAGCCCCAGGGTCATGGGTACCCAGGGACTCCGTCCCAAGGGGCCCCTCTGGGGCCACGCCCATGTTTCGCAGTTTGGTAGCGCAACTACTTATAACAAAAATAGACAAACGACCCTCTGCGCCATTCTTCATCTCCAACTGACTTTAACTGTAATTCTTACTGTACAAACTTCAAAATATCTTTCTATCACAAGACCTAACTAAACTTTTTTTATATTAAACACATTCTCTTTAGAAGTTGTCTGTTTCTATTTAGTTATACAGTAATGCTATCTGTAATTAATTTTATTATTAAAGGGAAATATATTTAAATCAATATTTTCACTATAAAGCATGCAAATTTTTTTTTAAAATAATAAATAAATTTTGTTATAATAAATAATATTTTTAAAATTATTGCAGGCCGAAGTAAACCATGGCTCGCAGAATGTGTCAATGAATTTATACGAATGTGTTAAATTCAATCTTACAGACAAATGTACACAAAATAGTTTGAAATATAACTTTCCTATCGATCTGAATAACTATTATTGTTTCTATTTATCAATTTCTTTCCGAGATCGTAACAAGGTAAGATATCACAAAGAATTTGATTAAAGAATATCTGGTTAATAAATGTCACAATAAAAAAATAAAAATATTTAAAATATTTAGTATAAAATAAAAAAATAAAAAAAAATAATTATCTTTGTGGTTGCCACATGCCGCCAGATTCAGGTTCTTTCGACATGTGTTACTTGGAAAGTTTTTCTCAGGAACCGTTTGGAAGGGGATAACCCCAAACGGTCGACAGGGAAAATAGTCGACAGGTCAAAGAAAATCTGTCGGCTATTTTTCTCTTCAATTTCAGTGTGTCGACGCTTTGGCCACATGTAAAAAAAAATGACTGCTTGACCAACATCGTATTTTTTTTTATATCAATACAATCGATTTGTAAGCCTATTTTTTTTTTATTATTATAATAATTATAAATATATTATTTTAATTTTTACTATATTATTTAAGTAAACGCATAGCACAAGAACATTTGTCCGTACCACCCAACCCGTGAGTGCTGATGATGCATATCTATCTGTAAAAAAATGTTGTCGGCCCTTGGACCTTATCAAAAAAAGTAGTCGACGTTATGGACGAGTGACAAATTTTGTAAATGGCGTGTCGGCCCTTTGACCTGTGGACTATTATTCCTGTCGACGATTTGGGGTATTCCCCCCGTATGGGTTAATCCCGATTTTTTCCAATGTCACTATTCAATATATATATATATATATATATATATATATATATATATATATATATATATATATATATATATATATATATATATATATATATATATATATATATATATATATATATATATATATATATATATATATATATATATATATATATATATATATATATATATATATATATATATATATATGGGTTAACAAATATAGGGAAACAATAAAAATTAAAAATGAATAAATATGAAAGGCATGAACTCGAAATAGGAGATTCGCCAAAGGTTCTCGTGTGTCACGTGTGACAAGAAACCTATAGTGTCAGTAGGAAGCGTCAGTTGCTCTGCTTTCAACATTCTATTCTGGTAAAAGTGAGGTATGTCCAAGCTTTCGGAATTCCAAAGAGGGAAAATTGTTGGTTCCCAGATGCAGTATCCATATATATGGACATATATTATGCTGCCAGAAAACATCTTTCGATAAACACTAGTGTGGTCGTAATTCAAAATTGAGTGACAGAGACAGACGAGCATTGCGAAGGTCTGTGACAAAAAATAAGAGAACAACAGCTGCAAAAGTTACTCCTAAGCTGAATACCAGTCTTGCAAATCCTGAAAATAACAGTGAAGAGAGAACTCAATAGGCTCAATATTCATGGTTGTGCTGCAATCGCCAAACTTTTGTAAGCTACAAAGATGTTAGAAAGTGGAGAGAGTGGTGCAATACTCATAAGGTTTGAACTGCCCGACAGTGGAAGACAGTCCTTTCGTCAAGTGAATTGAATTTCACACTGTTCCGAACCTCCAACCTGAATATGATCCAGACTACCTTATGACACATGTGAAGCATAAAAGAGGTTCCTTCAAATCTCGGACAGACATATCATGGTAATCTGCAGGCCCAATTATCACCATGGGCGATAATGCAAATGTTGGGATTATGTACGCATTTTGGATGACCAGTTTCATCTAATGGGACTGAGAAAGTTTTTTGAAGGTAGTACTATTTATCAAGATAATAAGGCTCCAAAATATCCAGCTCAAGTTTGTCCAGTCATGGTTTGATGAACATGCAGATGAAGCTTCATGTCTTCCTTTGCCTAAAAAATCGACAAACCTTTATAGAAAGAGTCCCTGTGGTTCATGTTGGAGAATAGGGCTCGGTATCACTATTCACTACCATCATCTCTACTGGAATTCCTTCTACTTTTGCATGAGGAATGGGATAACATCCCATTATGCACCATCCAGGACTTATATTTGTTTATTTCTAGAAGAATTCATGCTTTTATATGTCTGTGAAAGGTGGTCCTACACCATATTATGAAACAAATTCATGCATTTACCAGGTTTAAATATTTTTGTCCAACCCATATATATATATATATATATATATATATATATATATATATATATATATATATATATATATATATATATATATATATATATATATATATATATATATATATATATATATATATATATATATATATATATATATATATATATATATATATATATATATATATATATATATATATATATATATATATATATATATATATATATATATATATATATATATATATATGGAGGTTTCTGGATCCTCTAGCGGACGCGTCCCCAAGTGGCGGATAGTGGGGTCTCAAAAGGGACTGGGGAGAAATACCCCTTGGACCAAAACCAGATTTCCCAACATAGGAAACTATGAAGGGTTGTTGTGATAGGCCTAGCAAGCCGACAACGCAAAACAAATATTGCTCGAGAAACTTATGCTACGCGTCGGAATCAGCGGAACTCTAGGTTGATGACTAAGCGCGATAAAGGACTACGGAAAAAGACTACACAATTATCGAATGGCTACGATAAATGCCAGTACTTTTGCTGGTAAGGAGGAGGAAGCTGTTGGCCTGATGAAGGAGAGAAGATTGGATGTGTTGGGGATTTGCGAGGTGAGATACTACGTAATGATATACAAGGGGAAAGAAAGAGAAAAGAGACATGGAGTTGCCATTATTTTGAAACCGGAAATATACAGAAGAACTGTAGAGACCCTGTTTGTGAATGAGAGAATAGTTGCAATAACACTAAGGGCAGAACGGGAAAGTTTGAGTATAATACAGGTATACGCACCACATCAGGGAAGACCGGTAGAGGAGAAGGCTGAATTTAGAGATATTCTCCAGCAGACATACGATGCAGTGAGGGGAGAGAGGAAGATTGTGATGGGAGACATGAACGCACATGTGGGAGTTGGAAGAGAGGGAGAGGAGCGTGTTCTGGGAACACACGGGGTGGGAGAGAGAAATATGGATGGGGAACAACTTATTGATTTTGCAGTAAGAAATGACATGGCAATTATGAATACCTTTTTAGAACACGATGAAAACAAGAAATGGACCTGGTACAGGTGGAGTGCGGACGAACAGAGATACACAGAAAAATCAATGATAGACATGATCATGACCAACGACAAAAGAATGTTTTTAGACGTAAAAAATATACCTACGGTGTCTCTTGATTCGGATCATAGATGGTGCTGGGGAAAATTACTTGGAAAAGGAGGATCAAACCAAGAAAGAAAACAAAAGAAAGATACTGTTTAGAAAGATTGAGAGAGGAGGTGTCATAGAAACTTTTGATGAGGGAATCACAAGGAGGTATAAGGAGTTGGAGGATCAAACGAGTGTGGAGGAGAGTTGGAAGACCTTCAAGGCAGGTATGGACAGTACCACAAAGGAGGTGCTGGGTAAAAAGAGAGTGATGGGAGGGAAAAGAAAGAAAACGGCCTGGTGGAACGAGGAGGTAAAGAATGCAGTAAAGATTAAAAACAGAAAATATAGGAAATGGATGAAAACGAGAACAGAGGGAAACAGAATGGAATACATAAATGCAAGAAATCACGCAGAGGAAGTAAAAAGAACAAGTAAAGATCTCACATGGAGAAAGATAGGAGTAGAACTGAGAGAGGACTTGAGAGGAACAAAAAAAGCTCATATATGGAATGGCCAAAAATATGAGAGGAAGAAGAGAGTCAGAAACACACGTAGTACTGAAAAAGGAGGGGGAACCTCTGCTGGAGGAAATGGAGGTGGCAGAGAGATGGAGAGAGTATTTCGAAGAACTGTTGAATGTAGATGAAGAGGAGGAGGGAAGGGAGGAGAGAGATCCACCTCCGAAAGAAATACCTGTGCGCGAGGTCCAGGGAGGAATAGATCGGGAGGAAGTAGAGAGAGCAATAAAAATGTTGAAAAGTGGAAAAAGTCCGGGATACGACGGACTAAATAATGAACTATTTAAGACATGTGAGGGAGTGGTGGAATGGCTTACAACATTGTTCAATCAAGTGTGGAGAGAATCTCATGGAATCTCATATGCACCAGCTTGTATGACCATATTACATTTTTCTTTTTTGAGGAAAAGAATGCTCCTCAATGTATTGAGTACACTCTTCATTAAGTTAACACACAGAGGACAGAACGCTTGCATTTTACTTGTATATTAGAATGTCTTTAAAAATTCTCATCTGCATATGCTCTGCATAATTTTATACTCTTATAATTTTCTTAGGGTAACCTAACTTTTTAAAAAGAGTTTCTTCGAAAAATAAATTCTGAAGAAGAAATATGTTTAAAAAATATTTATTTCATAATATTTTATTTTTAATAAATAATACTAATAATATTAAGAAAATTGAACATCATTAAGTATTCTTTTTTTTTTTTGTGTTGTGGCCAATTATGTTTTTTTTTTTGGCAGATACACATAGAAACATCTAAGCTTTGCAGTAAATTTGCAAGTACAGAATTCTCTGAGTCATCTTCCTTAGCAGTTACAGATAAATCTTGCTCTTTTTTTCATAAGGATTACAAAAGTATGGCAGATTATGAATTTAAACACCATAACTCTAACACACATTCAGGAATCCCACTTCTTGTACCTTGCAGTACTGGTGGTAAGTATGAATGTCGATATTTGAAAAAAATATCGACATTTCGATTATCAATATTGATCCTATCTCAAATATATAATATATATATATATATATATATATATATATATATATATATATATATATATATATATATATATATATATATATATATATATATATATATATATATATATATATATATATATATATATATATATATATATATATATATATATATATATATATATATATATATATATATATATATATATATATATATATATATATATATATATATATATATATATATATATATATATATATATATATATATATATATATATATATATATATATATATATACTTTTCTTGCATGATATCTAACTTTCAGTCCTCTCCTGAGTCAAACAAAATGTCATAATTATCAAACATGCACGCACATGAAAAATATACAAATTTTGGTTAAATTTTATATTATAAAAGATCAGAAAACTGCTTCAAATTTTTTCAAGTAAAAAAAAAAATTGATGATTCCATACCGAGGATAAAATATCGATATATCAGCTTAAAAAAATATCATCGATATTTTTTCGATGCTATCGTAAAAAATATCAATATCGATATATATCGATGCTCTTTCGGCATCCCTAGTGGTAAGTATTTAAAGAGGAGTTCATAAGGCTAGCTGCCAAATAATAAGAGTTAAAAAAAGACAGGATGTTTGTCAAAATATCCACAAAAAAATGTTTTAATTTTTTTATTTTTGAGGGGATTCACCAATCGGAAAAAAACATGTTTTGTGGACATGAAAAGAGATTTATTTGAAAGGGTAAACATTGATAAACAAATTTAGATGTCATGAGACGAATCGTTGTAGCGGTTTTTTTATTGGGGTTCAAACCCCTTCCCAATAACACACAAACTTTTCCAATTTTGACTATTTTCCCAAAATCTTTCATAAAATATATAAGAATTTATATTTTTTTATTTTCTTTTTTAAAGATTTGGAGACAAATGAAGGATTCAAAAGTGTAAAAGATTTTTATAATAGTTGGATGCTTAGATGGTTTAAATCTTGCCCAAAGTCATCTTAAATTTTGAAATTTTCATTTTTTGGAAATTTTTGATTTCAAGTGCATGTTTTTATGTGAAAATAAATACATTTTTGGGATCATACTTTGTAAATATCTTCCTCTGTCTCAAATTTCATAAAAAGAAGAACTTTCATAAAAAGAAGGAGCCCTGCTTTCGCACCAATTTTGTGTGGACGTAGGAAACCCAAGGCTAGCCCGTTGTGATGCCTCCTTCTTTCCGGCCACCTCTATTCTGTGGAACTCTCTACCTTCATCTATTTTTCTTCCTGTATTTAATCTTCCACTCTTCAAGGCTTCCGTCTGTGCCCACCTGAGGGTTGTGCATTAGGTGTGTGTGTGTTTAAACGAGTTTTCTCCCTACGTGTGTGTACCCCCTCCTTGAAAAGGGATTTGCCCGTGAGTGGTGGTGTACTGTAAAAAAAATTTTATTATGCTATTTTAATGTGAAATCATTTGGCGATTTGTTAAACCTTTGGTAAATTATTATTTCAGCATAAAAAAAAATAATGGAAACATATTTTACTTATCTTCAAATCGTTGATAATCATTATTATTATTCAAGTTGAGATTCACAAATCCTCATATATACCTATCTATCTATCTATCTATCAATCAGTCAGTCAAACTCTCTCTCTCTCTCTCTCTCTCTCTCTCTCTCTCTCTCTCTCTCTCTCTCTCTCTCTCTCTCTCTCTCTCTCTCTCTCTCTCTCTCTCTCTCTCTCTCACTCTCACTCACTCACTCACTCACTCACTCACTCACTCACTTTCACTCTTTCACTCTTTCACTCTTTCACTCTTTCACTCTTTCACTCTTTCACTCTTTCACTCTTTCACTCTTTCACTCTTTCACTCTCTCACTCTCTCACTCTCTCACTCTCTCATATATATATATATATATATATATATATATATATATATATATATATATATATATATATATATATATATATATATATATATATATATATATATATATATATATATATATATATATATATATATATATATATATATATATATATATATATATATATATATATATATATATATATATATATATATATATATATATATATATATATATATATATATATATATATATATATATATATATATATATATATATATATATATTTAAGGAGTTTCAGTGGATCCAAGAACTGGAAGATTTACTAGTGGACAAAGTTGTCGGAAGATGACGTGGGAAGCAGAACAACGTAAAAAGGGACTTCTATATGTGATTGAAAAGTTTTACAATAATAATGAAGATTATCTTTTTATGAAAGAATCCGAAGCAGAATTGAAGTATCCCTGGCCCGTTTACCTTAAAAAAGATAAAACGGTATGAAAATCTATTATTAATAAATTAAATTTTTTAAAACTAATTTTATTGTAATTCATAATATATATATATATATATATATATATATATATATATATATATATATATATATATATATATATATATATATATATATATATATATATATATATATATATATATATATATATATATATATATATATATATATATATATATATATATATATATATATATATATATATATATATATATATATATATATATATATATATATATATATATATATATATATATATATATATATATATATATATATATAAAGAGCAAAAAAAAAAGCAACTCAGAGTATGGAGACGGCATTGGGAGGCATTGGGAGCATAAATTGTGACTAAATCGGGAGATAGGGGAGGACGTAGCATGGTTAGCATTACAGAAGGCCAAGTTGGTGCAGATATGAGAACCGGTGGTGTATATTGGGTAATAATTCAGAAAACACAAACCAAGTAAATTTAGGTTGGGATATTACCTTGTTCGCTTCGGTAGGGGAGGTGTAATGGAGGATAAAATTGTATTGCCTTTGTGGAGTATCTTTTAGAAAACCTGAATTGGTGTTTTAACATTCCGTATATGCCCGTAATATGACAAAGACGCCCACAGAGGAAGCGCAGTTAGTGACCTTACTACAGTAGGGCCTCTCCTAGAACAACGTCGCACCCCAACTTCGTCTGAACCAGTCAGCTGTCTCGCAGGCATATGAGTGATACCGTGCTACAGGAAAATTCAATCTTCGAGCGAGATTCGGCCGGAAACGGTGTTTATCAACCAGAGTTGACTTGTAAATATCTTTACATCACACCGTAATCGTCATCTACTTGCCGTTAACCTGCAATAGAAACTGACACTGGTGCGTGGAAAAGCTCTCAGCCAGTGTCCCATTAGAAGACGTCTGAGGGAGGCAAACCTCAAACCAATGAGAGCGGGCACAAGCCGCTAGCTGTCTATAGTGCACCAAAAG
>SEYY01001941.1:57500-62500 GCA_009176605.1 Armadillidium nasatum | reverse complement strand
GTGATGTGTAGTCGTTATTAGGGGTTCCAAATACTGATGTACAGTCATGTATTCAAGTAATATTTCGAGATACTACACCCTTTCTAAAAGAACATACGTTTCAGGAAATTGCGCTTCGCATTTATTGAATATCCAGAGTCTCCCTTTCATTTCAAATGTAGTGATGCTAATAAATAATAATTATAAATTCTTTTAGTGCATTGATTTACCTTTTCCACTGATATATATATATATATAATATATATATATATATATATATATATATATATATATATATATATATATATATATATAATATATATATATATATATATATAATATATATATATATATATAATATATATATATATATTATATATATATATATATATATATATATATATAAAAGGTTGGCAGAACCTCCCAAAATACCCAAAATACCCAGAGACCTCCCAAAATACCTGTTAATTTCCTGTGTTTTATTTATCTCAATCGAGAAAACATTCAACTTTCGGACGAAAATTAGGTCACAATCTAGGCTTAGATTTCGGAAGATTACAATGCTAGTAGTATAGGAAAGAGCGTGAGGTCAATTTGAGCGGAGTGATTTGCATTGCAAATCAAAATCCCGTTTTGGCTTAGGTTGCCAGATTTTTTTGAAAAGTAGCTGAATCTGGCACCCCTCGAAAGCGCAACCTATACTACTACTAAAGCTCCAACACCTTAAAATTTAGTCTAGTTTATAAGCGTATGGATTCCCACTTGAACCATACCACCATACACGAGTAAGTCCTCCATTCCTCCAACCCTTAGTAAATTAGTACTTCACGTGTGAAGGGATATCGGTTCGAAACCCAGAGTGTATAGACGTTTTACTGCATTACATTTATAGATATTTCCGTTTTATATATATTATTTTAAAGGCGAATATAAGCTTTTAAAATAAACTTGATGGTAATTTATTATTTTTATTTTTATTTATTTATTATTATTGTTATATTTATTTTATTATTATTTTTTGCGGGGGTGGGGTTCACCGGGCTGGTCCAGTGGTAAAGACATTGAAATAGATTCTTGGGGGGAATGGATCCCTTTTTGTCTCCCATCTCTCATTTAAATATTATATATATATATATATATATATATATATATATATATATATATATAATATATATATATATATATATATATATATATTATATATATATATATATATATATATATATATATATATATATATATATATATATCTATATATATAATAAAAGGTCCAATATATTATTAACATAATTATAGAATAGCAAAAGAGAGAAAGTATAAAAAAAAAATTAATTTTCAAAAAAATTTAAGTATTTAATTTTTTTTTTTTTTTTTTTTTTTTTTTTTTTTTTTTTTTTTTTTTTTGTTGTTGTTTTTTTTAGTTAAAAATATAATTATAAGATATTTAGGAATGGAAGTTAAAGTCTCAACTATTTCTACGTTATATTCAAGCATATATATATATATATATATATATATATATATATATATATATATATATATATATATATATATATATATATATATAATATATATATATATATATATATATATATATATATATATATATATATATATATATATATATATATAGTGATCGTACGGGATCCCGATCCCGATGTGAAAATTTTAATCCTGAAAAATCCCTGTATTCTCATCCCGATATCCCGATTATTTTATGGTGAAAGAATTTTATAATTGGCTAAAATGTTTCACAGAATATTCATAAAATTTCAATGATAGGTACAACTAGCACCCAACATTTCCGATTTTAATGTCACGGCATCATAAATACCAAGCTCCAGCACACGCGTGAAACAGGAAACCCTCTTTTCATCTTGTAGATCTGGCAACAGTGGAAGGTGAAATGACGTCAGAGTTTCGGCGAAGCCTCAGACAAAACGAAAAATCTGTGTCAGTTTATCAGTTTCTATAGTTGTAATGATTGATGATTCTGTTCTACACTTCTACTGTTTCGAAATTCTTAATTAATAATTTTTTGTTGGTATATCAGGAGGAGTGTATTATGTAAGTTTAGGATATACTTTATTGTATTTTATTCAAATTTCAATTAGTAAATTATTTGCCTTCTTTAAATTAGCTTTCTGTCCTTCTGTGTAATTGGTGATATATATATATATATATATATATATATATATATATATATATATATATATATATATTATATATATATATATATATAATATATATATATATATATATATATATATATATATATATATATATATATATATATATATATATATATATCGTCTTTTGTTTCCAAAATTACACAGCACAAATTACGCCTGCGGGGTTAGCAATTATAATGCAGTAATGTCACATTTTCATTTTCATTACAAAAAAAAAAAAAAAAAAAAAAAAAAAAAAAAAAAAAAAAAAAAGACCTTGCAGCTTCACAACTATTAGTCGCTTCCCAGCGTTGTGGATCTGGGTTTGCCACTACTCTAAATATATAGTCACCGTGGACAGCCCAAGTCAATACTGTAATAAAAAATTCAAAATCCCGATCCCGAAGAAAATCGTAATCCCGATCCACAATAATTTCCAATCCCGTATGATTACTGATATATATATATATATATATATATATATATATATATATATATATATATATATATATATATATATATATATATATATATATATATATATATATATATATTATATATATATATATATATATATATATATATATATAATTTTTCTATAGATTCGGACATACCTTTCTATATGTATTTAGATATTAATTTGACCTGTATGAAAAATTGACCTTGAAAACGAGTCAGGCACTCGATATGCCCAAGTTTAATGCCCAAGTTTTATACCCAAGTTTTATGCCCAAGTTTATATGTTTAATGCCCAAGTTTTATGCCCAAGTTTTATGCCCAAGTTTTATGCCCAAGTTTTATGCCCAAGTTTTATGCCCACGTTTTATGCCAAAGTTTTATTATTTATATTTGTCTCTATTATTTTATTTATTTTTTGACTTATGATTTTAAATCCCACAGTAGTCTAAACAACCTTCATTAGTTAAATCCTTGAAATGGGCGAGGTCAAAAATTATAGTAATTCAGATGAGGTCAGGTCACGGAATTTTCAAAAGGTATTCTAGTATTTTTTAATGTTAAGTTTGAACATTTTAAAGGAAGTAGATTACAATATTTAATTATTTCTCTCTCTCTCTCTCTCTCTCTCTCTCTCTCTCTCTCTCTCTCTCTCTCTCTCTCTCTCTCTCTCTCTCTCTCTCTCTCTCTCTCTCTCTCTCTCTCTCTCTCTCTTTCATCTCATTTCCATTTCAATGTTACTAGCATCTTCTTCTATCTAACTTCTAGACACTATCTCCATGAGCTTTCCAACAAATCGTGCTTCTTAGACTGATATGAAATACTAGTCTGGGGGTTGCTGCAAGGGGTCATTAGAAGGCAGGGTTGCCACCCCTTTTCGTCCTAACTCTACTTGTATACTCCGATTTTGCAGCTTATATACTGATATTACTCTTGAGTTTTTCATTCAAGGTTGCCAAAAGTACGCCATTTCGAAGGATTTGTTGCTCCACATATTTCCAAAAATAAATTTTATAGAATTTTATTTAATTTTATTTATTTTAAAATTTCATTCAAAATTTAAATTTATTTAAAACTGTAAAATTTAAATTTCATATTTATTATTTTTATTTATAATATTATATAATATATATATATATATATATATATATTATATATATATATATATATATATATATATATATATATATATATATATATATATATATATATATATATATATATATATATATATATATATATATATATATATATATATATATATATATATATATATATATTTCGATTCACATGACTAATTTTTAACAACGTCTTTGAATAGCTGACAACCAAAAAAATTCAGCTGAATAAATGTAAATAGTATCTAACAATAATTGAAGACCATTTAATTAATTTCTGGCAACTTTTCTGACAACCTATCTGGCAACCATATCCTAGCAACCTTTCTAAAAACAGTTCCGCGTGAGGAAAAACCTTTAATGAACTCTTAATAACAATGAAAATTTTTTTTTTCAGTTCAAAGAGTTCATTTTTAGCAACTAAAGGAAATTATTCTAGCAACTTCATTTTTTAGCTACTTGAGAAAATTATTTTAGCAACTTCACAGAACATTTTTAATGTGAGAAAATTTTCAGATTTTCTGTTTCCTTTTGTGAAATACTGAAATTATCTTTAATAAATGGGGTGGAAGATGGAATGAGGTTATAGATTAATTCAGTCGGGTGGTGGGGTGGTTAGGTGGTGGGGTTCCATTTTATGAGGTGTGTCCTGATAATTAATAAAATCTATATATAATATTTATATTAATGTTATACAATTTTCCCTTTACAAACGAGAAAATTTTTTGCATTTGTAACCCCAGTAACCCCTGGAAATTTTAAACCAAAATCCAAAAATAACCCCAAACAACACTAACAATTCCATCTAGACTTCCAAATAACCCTAAAAATCCCGGGTAATCATCAGAACTCCTGCAAACCCAAGACAACTCTAAATAACATCTAGGGGTATAAATAACACCTGAAACCTCACAACCTCAAACATCGTTGCTCACTTATGCACAACAACTGCCCTTGCCTGAAAATTGAGGACAGAGACAGTAAGATGAAACAGAGAAGGGTTTGCTATCAGAACACTCAAACATCTGAGTTTCGGTCAAAAATAAGAGGTGAGGTCTAGAAGAAGAGAAGTGATGTTCAACAAAGTGGAAATTTGATTGAAGACGGCGAATGTGCAGAAATTAATGAAAAAATAGACCGTACATCAGGACGAAGTCGGCTGCAAAATTTTGGTGAATCTAACCCCATCACCGGAAGCCATCAACACCCAAGTGGTGATGGGGAAGGGGTAGATGAGGGATTATTTTTGGAAGCTGCTCCTGGGGCTTCTCTAAGG
>SEYY01001941.1:40000-42500 GCA_009176605.1 Armadillidium nasatum | reverse complement strand
AGCATTTGCCGCTGTAGTACCTATAGAAAAGAGATAAGGCACCAAAGTCGCGTCGCAGAGATAAAGGGTCAAGTGAACTCGAAAGAGCAGAACGGTTTATATCTTTTAGCATCTGACTCAACCCTATTCATAAGATGGGTGAAACCTGTGCCACCCTAGATATGAGAAGTATTTTATGCAAGGGCGGATGAGGTTTTTGTATAATTGTAGTAACTGATAAGAAGGGAAAAATTCTCTCAACCTAAATAGAACTCTCTTCTTCTTTGAGGCAGTCCAAGCAACCATTGTGATTTGAGGTTTCCAAGATATTTTTGTTTGTTTATGTGTAGGCCAAGGATGAATACGTTGGCAACAGGAGAGACGGAGAACCATAATTATATATATATATATATTATATATATATATATATATATATATATATATATATATATATATATATATATATATATATATATTTTACTCATTTCACTATCACCTTTCCCACTTGCGTGGGGTGGTGCCCACGCCACAATTTTATTACAATCATACCCATTTTTACCTTTTAACCCCTTTCACCACCGCCCTCCATCTCACTCTGTCCTCCGCAAGTCTTCTACCCTCTTCTTAACTCAAATTCCTTCCACCCAAAATCTCTCTCACTCCATCCATCCATCTCCACTTTGGCCTTCCCCTCCCCCTACCACCATCCACCTCGGATCTAAGTACCTTGCCCACCATTCTGTCCTCATTCATTCTACACATATGTCCAAACCATTTTAGCACACCCTCCTCCGCTCTATCAACTATACCCCTCTTCCATTTACACATCTCCCTTATTCTTTCATTTCTAATCCTATCAATCCTTCTCAATTTACATATCGCTCTCAAACCTTTCATCTCAAAGACATTCAAACTTTTCCTCGCTAGAGCACTTAGCATCCATGTTTCACACCCATACATTACTGAAGGTAAACACATACATTCAAACATTCTTTACTTTATTTCTTTTGAAATTTTTCCTTTCTTCCATACTTCTCTTAGACCCCCAACACTCTCATTCCCTCTACCACTCTATTCTTTATTTCTTTTTCCGTCCCACCCTTACCTTCCACCAACATTCCTAGATATTTGAATTCATTCACCTCCTCAAGTTTCCTTCCCCCCACTTCTACACCTCCCCATTCCTCCCTCCACACCTCTTCATCCCCACCTCCAATCCTCATAACCTTACTCTTCCCTGGATTGACTTTCAATCTCATATTTGCACATTTCCCCTCAAACTCTCTCACAAGTATTCTCAACTTTTCTTTAGATTCTGCCACCAACACCGCATCATCTGCAAAAAGTAAAACATTCACATCCCATTCACCCTCCATATTACTCAACCTAATACCCTTCCCTTCTCTCTCCATTTCCCTAACTACACCATCCATCAATAGATTAAATAGCCATGGCGACATAACACACCCCTGTCTCAATCCCACTCCTATGCTAAACCAGTCTGAAAGTTCTCTCTTCACCCTCACTCTTGATCTACAATTCGCATAAAAAGCTTTCACCCCCTTCAGTAATTTCCCTTTCAACCCCCTTTCCATTAATATTTCGAATAACTTTCTCCTGCATACTCTATCATATGCTTTTTCTAAATCCAGAAAACATACATACCCCATTTTATTTTTTTCACGCAATTTCTCTGTAATCAATCTCAGTGTGAATACCTGGTCCACACATCCCCTACCCTCCCTAAAACCCAATTGTTCCTCACCCATTCCCTCACTTGTCAATTCTTTCATTCTCCTCACTAACACCTTCGCATAAATCTTTCCAATCACGCTCAGCAGACTAATCCCCCTATAATTTTTACACACCATCTTATCACCTTTTCCTTTGTATATGAGTACAATGCAAGAGTCCTGCCACTCCTGAGGCACTCTCCTTCTCTCCAACACACATTAAACAATCTCACCAACCAGTCAATCAACTCTCTAGGTCCTTCTTTTATCATCTCTCCGTATATACCATCCATTCCTGCAGATTTTCCTTTCTTTACCTTTCTCACCGCTACTTCCACCTCCTCTTTACTAATATTTATCTCCTGATCCTCGATAACTGCTTCTCCATCATTTTCTACCCCTCCCCCATTACTAAATCTCTATCCCTTCGTTCAACAATTCACTAAAATACATTTTCCATCTTTCTCCAACATCCTTCTCTCCCTGTAATATTTCTTTATCTTCCCCTTTCACTCCCTCTCCCCTCTCTTCCCCTCCTTTCCTCACCCTATTTACCTCTTTCCAAAACATTTTATTTCTTTCCTTAAAATTTACTGCTAACTTTCTGGCCCACTCCTCTTCTACTCTTCTTTTTGCCCTCTTGACCTCTCTTTTCACCTCCTTACACCTCTCCCTATACTCCTCCCAATCCAGTAACCTCCTTTGTACCCAGATACCTGTTAAAGGCGTCCTTCTTTCTTTTCACCATATTCTCCAAATCTTCATTCCACCATTCAGTACCTTTCCTT